>JADBJO010003322.1:169930-184930 GCA_016801955.1 Conus betulinus | reverse complement strand
ATCAAGGTTAAGGAAGACAGAGATACTCTGTCTTATCAAGGGAAAAGGAAGACAAAGAATGAGATACTTTGTCGTATCAAGGGAAAAAGGAAGACAGAGATACTCTGTCGTATCAAGGGAAAAAGGAAGACAGAGATATTCTGTCTTATCAAGGGAAAAGGAAGACAGAGATACTCTGTCTTATCAAGGTTAAAGGAAGACAGAGATACTCTGTCTTATCAAGGTTAAAGGAAGACAGAGATACTCTGTCTTATCTAGTGAAAAGGAAGACAGAGATACTCTTATCAAAGGAAAAGGAAGACAGAGGATGAGATCTTCTGTCTGATACAGGGGAAAGAGGAAGGATAGACGATGGGATACTTTGTCTTATCAAGGAAAAAAGGTAGACAGAGGATGAGATATTCTGTCTTTTCACGGAAGAAAAGGAAGGCAAGAGGACGAAATAATTTGTCTTATCAAGCGAACAAAAGAAGACAGAAGATGAGATACTTTTGTCTTATCAGGGGGAAAAAAGACAAGGGTGAGATACTTTTGTCTTATCAAGGGGAAAAAAAAAAGACAAGGGTGAGATACTTTTGTTTTATCATGGGGTAAAAGGAAGATAGAGGATGATATATTTTTGTCTTATCACAGGAAAAAAAGGAAGACAAGGAGAAAATACACCGTCTTGTCAACGGGAAAAAAGGAAGACAGCGGACAGAATACTCTGTCTTGTCAACGGGAAAAAGGAAGACAGAGAACGAAATACTCTGTCTTCTCAAGGGAAAAAGGGAAGATAGAGGACGAAATACTCTGTCTTGTCAAGGGAAAAAAAGGGAGGCACAGAGCGAAATACTCTCTCTTGTCAAGGGGAAAAGGAAGGCAAAGGACGAAAAATACTCTGTCTTGTCAAGGAAAAAAAAAAAAAAGCAAAAGACGAAATACTCTGTCTTATCAAGGAACAAAAAAGAAGACAAGAAGACGAAATAATCTATCTTGTCAAGGGAAATAAGAAAGGCAAAAGACGAAATACTCTGTCTTATCAAAGGAAAAAAGAGAAGACAAGAGGACGAAGTACTCTGTCTTGTCAAGGGGAAAAAAACGAAGTCAGGAGGACGAAAACCTCTGTCTAGTCAAGGAAAAAAAGGAACACAGTAGGACAAAAACCTCTGTCTTGTCAAAAGAAAAAAGGAAGACAATAGGTCGAAATACTCTTTCTTGTCAAGGGAAAAAAAGGAAGGCAGAATAAGATCATTCATCCTCCCTATGTCTTTCTCCGAAATCTTCCCAACCATTGAACAACAGACGGACGACAAACAACACAAATCCATTACAATCACTGCACTTTGTATTGTGGGAACATGAGCCAGGATATAAAACAGGTTAGAGAAGTTTCACTTACCGGTACACTCATGACATCTGTGCATCTTGCTGGTCTGTTCCAGTCTGTATCATCGAGAATTGTTGAGAAATAATAAGTTCATTGTACTCATAAGAAAAAAAAACAAATGAATTCATGAACAAAGTCTGAAATTTCTTTTAGTTTTATTGAGAGTATGCCACATTTTATTGTCGTCAGTGAAAAGAAAAATCTCCATTTTAGTAGTAATACTAATGCACTACGGGACTTACATAGACAGACACAAACGCTGTACAAAAGACTCCGTGAAAACCTTGTTCAGAGATGTCACACCTGCTATGAGTTTGGAATTTCCAAAAGAGAAATATTTTTCATCTGATCTGAGATTTTATGGATGAAACATTTTAACGAAATCTCGGCGTGGTTTTAGAAAATGTTTGAATGAATTGTGTGTGTGTGTGTGTGTGTGTGTGTGTGTGTGTGTTTTTCTTCTTCTTCTTTACTTCAACGAGCGCGACAGTCCTAATATGGCCCTTTGAAGTTGGCGGGTCTATACGGGACATGAATTGAACTGAACCACACAAAAACGGGGAAAATAATGATGATTTGATGCACAAAACAAAAGACAAAAATAAATTTCCAACAAATAGATCATCCTCAGATGTAACAAACGACAGACATGAAAAAACACACCAAAACAGCAATCATGCAAACAAGCAAACCCAAGTTCACCTTCCAATCTAAAAAGACAGGTAGTAACTACTTCGACTGACTCAACAAGTCACTCAAGAGACTATATCTTCACTCCTCTTACGAATGAAAATAAAATAACAGAGAATGGCACATTATGTTTCAATGTTTATACAGTCATCCGTTTGTGCCTTTGTTAATCCAAACACTGAATTAGAAAAAAAAAAAAAAAAAAGAACTAACCTTCATGTTGACAACACACCTGTGAATTATCTCCCTTCAGTCTCTCTCTCTCTCCTGTTGACAACAGACCTACGAAATCTCTCTCTCTCTCTCTCTCTCTCTCTCTCTCTCTCTCTCACCCGACTTCAAATATCTTAATTAGCGGTAAATCTTTTATTCCTGATTTGAATTTAACCCTGTAGGTTAGGTTGTTTCATAGTATAATTAAGCAATTATACATTTTGCAATATTATTGACCTTTTGAATGGTGCTATTGTTTTTTGTTTTCTTTTTATGCTTCACTTAAAGCTTACCTTGGAGCGTTCTGTTTTACAGTTGGAGTGTTTCAGTGTGGTGTTGATATTGCATATGTGATGATAGTTTGTGGTGTTGACGTGTGCGCCCGTGCTTTGTGTGTGTGTGTGTGTGTGTGTGTGTGTGTGTGTGTGCTTCTGTATTGGTGCAGTGTATGTGTATATGGGGGGTGGTGGGAGATGGTGGGGGTGGTAGGATGTGTGCGTGCATGTGTTAATATATATATATATATATATATATATATATATATCAAGGATACTACTAAAATGCCTATTAAAATTCTTAAAGTGCTCAACTCTCCTGGGGGAGCAACATCTGTTAAAAATAGGATGGTAAAAGTAAGTTTTAAAAACTTCCTTTTACCATCCTATTTTTAACATACACACACACACACACACACACACACACACACACACATATATATATATATATATATATATATATATATATATATATATATATATATATATCTCAAGAATAGTACTAAAACGCCTAATAAAACTTTGAAAGTGCTCAACCCCTTGGGGAGCAACATCTGCTAAAATAGTATGGTAAAAGGAAGTTTTAAAATCATCAACAGATCTGTTTCGAGCGCTGGCTCTCGTCAGGATGGTCACTGTTTGCACGTGCGGATTGGCTGCACGTGTTGTTCGGTTTTTTCAGGTTGTTTATAGTTCAGGGTGCGTTTGCTGACAACGATTTCCATTTGTGCCTGCAGTTGTTTACTATTTCTACTTTAGTATTTAGGGTTGCTAAGTATGGTTTGCATAGTATTAACCATTTTTCTGTTGAACAGTGACATTAGGCCATATAACACCGGCAGTAGGCGACCCAACATCATCCTGAGGAGAGCCAGCGCTCGAAACAGATCTGTTGATGATTTTAAAAACTTCCTTTTACCACACTATTTTAGCAGTATATATATATATATATATATATATATATATATATATATATATATATATATATATATATATGTATGTATGTATGTATATGCACAGACTGACACAAGATGGATAAATGAATTGACGAAGAATGACCGAGCACAGTGGAAAGCGTGGAATATTTTAATTAATATACATGCTCATAATTTATTGTAAGTTGTGACTTGTGATGATGGCACCACAAACAAAATTTTCCTTGTATTCTATGAGGACAAATAAAATATCGTGTATCGTGCATCGTGCATCGTGATGAGACAATCACATGGCACGCACCAGAAATCGTGTCTGGCACAAACCTCCATGGGCTCCGATGATCACACAATGCTGATGACAACTGCAGGGGCAAAAATAATGTCCTCTGTATCTTTCATTTTTAACGCTAGTTGTCTCTAATGCACAGGGCAAAAAATGTCCTCTGTATCTTTTCTTTTTAACGCTAGTTGTCTCTAATTTACAGGGCAAAAATGTCCTCTGTATCTTTCCATCTTAAAGGCTAGTTCTCTCTAATTCACAGGGCAAAACTGTCCTCTGTATCTTATCTTTCCGCCTTCAACGCTAGTTCTCTCTAATTCAACGTCATGGAAGACAAAATATGCTATGGAACAGAAAACAAAGAAAAAGAGAGAGAGAAAAAGTCAGGAGATAGCTAAATGAAAAAAAAAAAAAAAATTTCCAACTTAAGTTCAAAGTTGATACAAGGATTATGCGAGTACATTTCAATATTGCATTGAGGCAAAGCATATGCAAAGTCAAGAGACAGGCGACAACGCGCACAGAGAACAATGCCGTAGACAAAGTCACGACAGTCCAGTCCACTGTTCACTGACGATCCACAAACGTTTGGCCGCTTCGTCGTCCATGGCTTGCTTGGCCGCTTCTTTCTCCTTGCAGTCACTGCAAGAGACACCGTTCATCAACAGTACGATTCGAATCAACATCAAAACGAAACAATACAACATAGTACTGTAGTAATTTTCCACCCAAGAAGCAGGGAGCAAATCGTCTCGGAAGAAACTGAACAACTTGAAAGCTTTTATTGCAAAGACAGCAGACCTCCTTCCCCCCCCCCCCCCCCATCCTCTCCCCCGCCCCTCCTTACCCGCTGTTTATACCAACACAAATTTGTAGAGACGTCGTATGAAAAGTTGACAACTTCACTTCCACACAATAGGGTTGTGTGTGTGTATGTGGGGGGGGGGGGGGGGGGGGGGGGGGGGGGGGGGGGGGAGGGGGGATTTTTCAAACTCATTGTTCACAAAAATTCCTGGGAACCATAAGTACTAAACATGTTTAGAATGAATCAAGTTCAAGGTGCTTTTTTTTTTTTTTTAACTTAAGTACTGTGAACGTGATCAATTTATTGTTGTGCGTAAAATGTTCTTTTATGTCACTTTCTAACAGCTCTTCTCTTTGGCCTCGGTTTTCTGGCAGCTGTCAGAGTAGAAGGAACAGAATATTTCTAAATCTGGTCAAGTACGATCGGTAATTATTGTGCTTATTATTATCATCATGATCATGATCATGTTAAGTACTATATTATTGGCCTCACACACACACACACACACACACACACACACACACACACACACACACAGAGTAGTGGGTGTACACAGGTGCTTGCTAAGATTCCTCAGCCATTATGCACTAATGACTTGGAAAAGATCTAAATTAGAACAAAAACGGGCTGGATGTGCAGTGTGGGGGGCAGGAGAAAGGAACGCGGGGGGCTGGGGGGGGGGGGGGGGGGGGGGGGAGGAGGAATGAAAAATCAGGGAAATATATCAATAATTCTAAACACTTCCCTGGCAGGACATGGGAACCATGTTGTGATTCAAATTGAGGAGAGACCCATTCATATCGCCTGTTCCCGGGAGAGACCCATTCATATCGCCTGTTCCCGGGAGAGACCCATTCATATCGCCTGTTCCCGGGAGAGACCCATTCATATCGCCTGTTCCCGGGAGAGACCCATTCATATCGCCTGTTCCCGGGAGAGACCCATTCATATCGCCTGTTCCCGGAGAGAGACCCATTCATATCGCCTGTTCCCGGGAGAGAGACCCATTCATATCGCCTGTTCCCGGGTCTTTCATCCGCCGGATCGGACTCATCAGGGAGGCACGGCTTATTGTGTATGTGCTCCCTTGGCATCAAATGGAGCTATATTATAGTCTATAATTCTGCGGTATTCTCACCTCCAAGGGCTCAAAGATAAGAATCCAACAACACCCTAAAGCAGCCAGCCAAGGATTGAAATGTAAAACGAAAAGAAAATGAGGTAAGGAAATAAGTTGCTAAAAAAAAAACTAAAATCATTATGTAAACATTCTTTTTTTTTTTTTGTAAGGGAAATCTTTGAACCTGTGCTTGAGGATCAATTACAGGGTGCAAGGGAGGTCAACAAGTGTCCAATGGTCAGATTGGTCAGCTTTGCCGTTTAACACCCCAGGCATTATCAGCAACTAAGAATGTTGCGGAACAGCTGTGACTTGGATCTCCTAAGAGATGTAATCTCTCACTGATTGACCAAACAATATCATACTGAACCATTCAGTGCTGGGGAAAACAAGCGCAGGCTAACAATTCCTCTCTCATCATAGAGTAATGACTTGGCAAAGATTTAATGAAAAAAATTGGGGGTGGGGGGTGGAGGTGGGGGGGTAGGGGGTGGTGGGGGTTCAGGGAGGAAGTAAAAGGGGAAGGCAAAAAAAAAAAATCATGGAAATATGAATACGAAAACCTTCACTACCAGCATATGGGAACCTTTGTAATCCATTTTGAAAACAGAACCATTCATATTGCCTGCTCTGAGGCCTTTCGTCCGCTGGATCGGACTCATGAAGTAAGGAAGTAAGTCGCTAAAAAAAAAAAAAAGAAAAAAAGAAAAAAAAGAAAAAAAAAAAAATCTAAAATCATTATGTAAACAAAATAAACTATACGGTGGAAATCTTGGAGTCTATGCTTGAGGATCCATAAAAGGATGCAAGGGAGGTCAAAAGGTGTCCAATAGTCAGAGTGGTCAGCTCCGCTGTTTAAAACCCCAACCATTGTCAACAGCTAAAGAATTGTGCAGATAGACAGATAGATAGATGGGTACGTAGATAGATTGTCAGCAGCTAAGAATTGTGCAGACATACAGATAGATAGACAGACAGACAGACAGACAGACAGATAGATAGATAGATAGATAGATAGATAGATAGATAGATAGATAGATAGATAGTACAATAGCAGTAATTATGTCATATCATCATCATCATCATCACTGGTATCCGTATATTCAACTGCGCGCAAATGGCAGTAGATTGTCTGTCAGCACAAAACGATACTTTTCACATTAAGGGTTCAGAAACGGAAATCATGACAGACACCATAATAAACAGGCAACTGAGAAAAATTAAAAATCAACATTTCAGTACCACATCAGGGCATAAGCATGTGCCCAGGTTAACAAGAAAACGAAAAGTTTGGGTGCATAGTCTTTTTTAACTTTGCTCTTCGGTATAACACCTACTTTATACGCCTTCTTGTTGTCCCTATGGCTTATTTTCCTCCTATTTCTCTACCGCCTCTAAAAACAGTGTTACACACTGTTAGATCATCCAAAAATAAATTGTGTGTCATTTTCTTTAACGCTGCTGGTATACAATCAACACACACACACACACACACACACACACACACACACACACACACACACACACATAAATATATGCATATGTGTCCCCTCAGGCATCCAAACAGTGACCCCTCAGACAATGGCCCTCAGACAGTGACCCCACAGACAGTGACCCCTCAAACACCCAGACACTGACTCCACAGACGGTGACACCTCCGACACCCTGACACTGATCCCTCAGACACTGACCCCTCAGACAGTGACCCCTCAGACACCCAGACAGTGACCCCTCAGACACCCAGACAGTGACCCCTCAGACACCCAGACAGTGACACCTCAGACACCCAGACAGTGACCCCTCAGACACCTTGACAGTGACCCCTCAGACACCCAGACATTGACCCCTCAGACGGTGACCCCTCAGACAGTGACCCCTCAGACATGCAGACAGTGACACCTCAGACACCCTGACACTGACCCCTCAGACACCCAGACAGTGACCCCTCAGACGGTGACCCCTCAGACAGTGACCCCTCAGACATCCAGACAGTGACCCCTCAGGCAGTGACCCCTCAGACAGTGACCCCTCAGATAGTGACTCTTCAGACAAGCAGTGACACCTCAGGCACCCAAACAGTGACCCCTCAGACACCCAGATACTGACCTCTCAGACACCCAGACTCTGACCACTCAGACAGTGACCCCTCAGACACCCACACAGTGACCCATCAGACACCCAGACAGTAACACCTCAGACACTGACCCCTCAGACACCCAGACAGTAACACCTCAGACACTGACCCCTCAGACACCCAGACAGTGACCCCTCAGACAGTGACCCCTCAGACACTCAGACAGTGACCCCTCAGACAGTGACCCCTCAGACACTCAGACAGTGACCCCTCAGACAGTGACCCCTCAGACACTCAGACAGTGACCCCTCAGACAGTGACCGCTCAGACACCCAGTGCCCCCTCAGACACTAACCCCTCAGAAACACAGACAGTGACTCCTCAGACACCCAGAAAGTGACCCCTCAGACACCCAGACAGTGTCCCCTCAGACAGTGACCCCTCAAGACACCCAGACAGCAACATCTCACACACCCAGACAGTGATCCCTTAGACACCCAGACTGCCAACCCTCAGACACTGACCCCCCAAGACAGTGACCCCTCAGACACCCAGACACTGACCCCTCAGACACTCAGACAGTGATCCCTTAGACACTGACCCCTCAGACACTGACCCCTCAGACACTGATCCATCAGACACCCAGACAGTAACCCTTCAGACAGTGACCCGTCAGACAGACAACCAGAGATTGACCCTCAGGCAGTGCCCCCCGTAGACAGTGACCCCTCAGACACCCAGACACTGACCCCTCAGACAGTGACCCCTCAGACAGTGACCCGTCAGACAACCAGACATTGACCCCTCAGGCAGTGACCCCTCAGACACCCAGAGACAGTGACTCCTCGGACAGTGACCCCCTCAGACAGTGACCCCTCAGACACCCAGACAGTGACCCCTCAGACAGTGACCCCTCCGACACCCAGATACTGATACTGACCCCTAACACACTGACCCTTCAGACACCAAGACAGTAACCCCTCAGACAGTGACCCCTCAGGCAGTGACTCCTCAGACAGTGATCCCCAAGACACCCAGACACTGACCCCTCAGACACCCAGACACTGACCCCTCAGACACCCAGACACTGACCCCTCAGACAGTGACCCCTCAGACACTCAGACAGTGACCCCTCAGACACCCAGACACTGACCCCTCAGACAGTGACCCCTCAGACACCACCCAGACAGTGACCCCTCAGACACCCAGACAATGACCCTCAGACACCCAGACACTGACCCCTCAGACACCCAGACACTGACCCCTCAGACACCCAGATACTGACCCCTCAGACAGTGACCCCTCAGACACCCAGACAATGACCCTTAGATAGTGTCTCCTCAGACACCCAGACAGTGACCCTTCAGACAGTGACCCTTCAGACAGTGACCCCTCAGACACCCAGACAATGACCCCTTAGATAGTGTCTCCTCAGACAGACACCAGACAGTGACCCTTCAGACAATGACCTTACACAGTGACTCCTCAGACACCCAGACAGTGATCCTTCAGACAGTGACCCCTTAGACACCCAGACAATGACCCTTAGACAGTGACTCTTCAGACACCCAGACAGTGACCCCTCAGACAGTGACCCCTCAGACAGTGACCCCTCAGACAGTGACCCCTCAGACAGTGACCCCTCAGACAGTGACCCCTCAGACACCCAGATACTGACATTTCAGACAGTGACCCCTCAGACAGTGACCCTTCGGACACCCAGATCCTGACATTGCAGACAGTGACCCCGGAAACACCCATACAATGACCCCTCAGACAGTGACCCCTCAGACACCCATACAGTCCCGTCACCGGACGACACCAACAGTGACTCCCCTCACCTGAAGTATCTGCCGGACACCCCCTCCAGCTCTGCGGCCAGGGCGCAGTACAGAGAGGTCTGGGCGCCCTGGACAGGGGTCTTGGCCAGCAGCCAGAAGAGCGGGGACACCAGGGCCCTGCAGAGGGCCGAGGTGGAGACAAGCAGGTGACGTGGCAGCTCTGTGTCCACCGAGCCAGGGCAAAGCGTTCACCGTGACGCCGGTGTCTGTTGAGACATACAGGTGTGTGGCCATGCAAGTGTTTTCTTTTTCACACTGCGGTCTGAAATGGTTTACATTAGGGGGGAAAATGATGGTTTGATTAATAGCCTTTTAAGGCCTTTTTTTTTTTTTTTTTTTAGTAAATTAACACAGTGTGACATAAAAGTATATCCATGCAAGATTTTTTTTTCCCCCACTACAATCTGAAATGGTTTTACGTTATGGGAAAAACAAAAAAATCATAGTTTTGATGAATATTCTATTTTAAAAAATGCAGATTAACACAGTAAGACGTGCAGGTGTGTCCATGCAAGATTTTTGTTTTCACTACAATCTCAAATGATTTATGTTATGGAGAAAATAATGGTTTTAGTCAATACATACCCTGAGAAAAATAGATCAACACAGGGATTCGGGGATTGGATAAGGTTGTTGTTGACTGTAGAGAGTTTCCGTACTAACAGTAATCCCGATAGTTTTTTGTTGTTTGTTTGTTTTTTTGTTAATCCCTCTCTAGTATGGCGGAGACATAATGCATTTTCTGAAAAGGACACAAGAACTCTAGTCAAGCTGTGACTGATTGAATGTTTTTCTTTTCCTTTTTTCTTCACGAAGTTTAAAAAGAAGAATATCAGGAATACATAAGGCTATGAAACAGATCGAAATACAAACTTGACACATACAGGGAGATCGTTTGATCCTATTTTCTCTGGGATTTCAGTTTAGATGACATAAACAAGTTGTGTGACATGTTTTCTTCCTTTTTGCCTTTTCACGTATGGTCTGTACAAGCTGCAGACATATTTTCATTTTGGCTGTCTTCCTTCATTTCCAAAAGAGGTCAGGGGGTGGGATGGGGTTGGGTCAAAGTGGACTCTTTACCCCTCCCCACGCAGAGAAACCACTTACAGGAAATGTGTCACATCTCCGTGGACACAAAGCTTGCCTGTATGCACAGGCTTTTTTCAGGATCCCCCGATGTTGTACTCGTTCTGGACGATCACTCACATTCCTCTGGTACCATGCACAAGGTCAGCTGACACATTAATGTAGCATGCCCCACATGAGGCAACGTCTGTTAATGAATATAGCATGCCCCACATGAGGCAACGTCTGTTAATGTAGCATGCCCCACATGAGACAACGTCTGTTAATGCAGCATGCCCCACATGAGGCAACGTCCGTTAATGAATACAGCATGCTCCACATGAGGCAACGTCTGTTAATGAATACAGCATGCCCCACATGAGGCAACGTCTGTTAATACAGCATGCCCCACATGAGGCAACGTCTGTTAATACAGCATGCCCCACATGAGGCAACGTCTGTTAATGAATACAGCATGCCCCACATGAGGCAACGTCTGTTAATGAATACAGCATGCCCCACATGAGGCAACGTCTGTTAATACAGCATGCCCCACATGAGGCAACGTCTGTTAACACACCATGCCCACATGAGGCAACGTCTGTTAATACACCATGCCCCACATGAGGCAACGTCTGTTAATACAGCATGCCCCACATGAGGCAACGTCTGTTAATACGGCATGCTCCACTTGAGGCAACGTCTGTTAACATGCAACATGCTCCACATGAGGCAACGTCTAACTGAAGCTGGAACAGGAACAAAGAAAGCAGCCGAGGACTGAAAACACATCTTTATCCAACGTCAGACATATGGCATCACAGTATGTTTATTATCTGATCAGTCAAGCGCGCATTCTGCGTGAGCGCATGTGTCTCTGTTCTTGCCCCTGTACGAATCCACAGCTGCCATTCCATCTCCTCCAGATCAGGCAAAGTGACTCGACAAACATACCAGGCAGGTCACCAGGTAAGCACTTCCATGCTACACATTGTATTTACTATGTGACAGTATTCCCAAACGAAACATCGTCGGGATTTCAAGCTGCCTAAGGGAAATAACTGTGATCAGACCCAGAACAGATGGTGAAAGGTGGCGGAGTAGAGGGAAGAGGAGGGTAGAATTAAAGAGAGGAAGACAGATCCCCATTTTTTAAGGAAAACATCACTAACGCAATGAACAATAAAAAAAAAAAAAAGCAACTGAAACAAAGACTATACTGTGGAGTTTCTTGGCCAGCTCCCGTGTAAAGAGCACGTTGGCCAGCTTGCTCTGTCCATAGGCTGCACCGGCCCGTAGGACTGCTGGCTGTTCAGGTCCTCAAAGTTCATCTCCCCAAAGGCGTGGGCCAGACTGGACACGTTGATGATGCGGCTTGGGGCCGACGCCTTCAGCTTGTCCAGCAGCAGCATGGTCAGCAGGAAATGACCTGGACAGGTCACACCATGAGAAGGTCAACAGGAAATGACCTGGACAGATCACACAATGAGAAGGTCAACAGGAAATGACCTGGACAGATGACACCATGAGAAGGTCAACAGGAAATGACTGGACAGATACACACATGAGAAGGTCAACAGGAAATGACCTGGACAGATGACACACTGAGAAGGTCAACAGGAAATGACTGGACAGATGACACACTGAGAAGGTCAACAGGAAATGAAATGGACAGATGACACAATGAGAAGGTCAACAGGAAATGACCTGGACAGATGACGGAATGAGAGGTCAACAGAAAATGACGTGGACAGATCACCCATGAGAAGCTCAACAAGAAAAAATCCTGGACAGATCGACAGGTCAACAGGAAATGGCGTGGACAGGTAACACAATGAGAAGGTCAACAGGAAATGACCTTGACAGACGACGGAGTGAGGTCAACAGAAAATGACGTGAACATGTCACACAATGGAGACGGTCAACAGGGTAATGACCTGGACAGATTACGCAATGAGGTCAACAGGAAATGACCTGGACAGGTCACACAATGAGAAGGTCAACAGGAAATGGCCTTGCAGATTTACGCAATGAGGTCAACAGGAAATGGCGTGAACAGGTCACACAATTGGAGGTCAACAGGAAATGACCTTGACAGATTACGCAATGAGGTCAACAGGAAATGACGTAGACAGGTCACACAATGGAAGGTCAACAGGATATGACCTGGACAGGAAACACAATGAGAAGGTCAACAGGATATGACCTGGACAGACTGCGCGATGGAAAAGGGTAAGCGGGCCTCGAATCATGCTCAATCCTTACTTGATAAATACATCTGCGTGTATGTTTTTTTTTTTTCTTTCATTGGTTTAGTTACATCGACTGGATGTGGTACGAACAAATAACGGACAAATACAACCAACCAACTACCCAACTAGCAAACAATGACTAGCACTAGAAAAGAACGTTAAAGAAAGAGTTTACACTTACTTTTTTTTTTAACTGCTGGAGATGAGCGAGTCTGTTAATCTACTATAAGCAACAGGCGTGCGCGCGCGCGCGCGCGCGCGCGCGCGCACACACACACACACACACACACACACACACACACACACACACACACACACACACACACAGGCACGCGCGCGCGCTCACACACACATGCACACACACATGCATACACACACATACACACACACACACGCGCGCGCGCGCGCGCACACACACACACACACACACACACACACACACACACACACACACACACACACGCACGCACGCACGCACGCACGCACGCACGCACGCACGCACACACACACACACACACACACACACACACACACACACACACACACACACGCACACACTGAAACCTATACTGCAAAATATCAATCACACACACACACACACACACACACACACACACACACACACACACACACACACACACACACACACACACACACACACACACACACACACACACACACACACACACACACGCGCGCACACACGCGCACACACACACACACACACACACACACACAGCTCACCCATATGGTTCACTCCCAGCTGCATTCAAACCCATCCTCAGTCAGCATTTTGGGACACATCATGATCCCAGCGTTGTTGATGAGGATGTCCACATGGGCCTCCGCTGCCAGACCACAGAACAACACCAGTTCTGTCATTCACAGTTTGAGCTATAGCATTCATCAACAGAACACCACCAGTTCTGTCATTCAGTTTGAGCTATAGCATTCATCACCAGAACACACCAGTACTGTCATTCATAGTTTGAGCTATAGCATTCATCGCCAGAACACTACCAGTACTGTCATTCGCAGTTTGAGCTATAGCATTCATCAACTAACCAAAAGAGCTTTTCTCTCCTTCTTCCAAATACACGAGCAGTAGACAAAAAAGGGTAAAAGATGGATAGTAAGTATTCTTGAATACAGTACTGTTATTGAGGGGGAAAAAAAAGGGGGGGGGGGGGGGGGGGGTATGCGCTTTGTTCATTTGTTTTTTTTTCCAGATTTAGTGGGGGGTGGAGGGGTGGGGGTGGAAGGGCTGCCTTGATGTGTTTATTGGGTCGTAAATATATCAGCATGAAAGTGTCAGCATAGCACATTATTAGTACACGGATAAACCCAGACACTTTGTATCAAGCGTTGAAATATTAAAAATCAGCATGCCACTGTAATCTGCAAACAACACACAGATATTGCATGGTGAACATGAGGTAGTCTTTACTTAGAAAACAAAAAGAAGATGGTGGCCCAAAACAAATAGAAGGATGGAGGGCCCACCAATAAAAAAAATGTAAAAAAAAAAGAGAGAGAGAGAGAGAGAGAGAGAGAGAGAGAGAGAGAGAGAGAGAGAGAGAGAGAGAGAGAGAGAGAGAGAGAGACGAGAAACACGTGAAAAAAAAAACGTAGAGAGAATGGGAGGTGAAAAAAAAATAGAGACTGGAGGGCATAAAAGTCCGCTATGGCAAATGCAGACTTGGTGTATGGTAACAGACAGAGAAAGACAGAAACAGAGCAAATGCAGACTTGGTGTATGGTAACAGACAGAGAAAGACAGAAACAGAGCAAATGCAGACTTGGTGTATGGTAACAGACAGAGAAAGACAGAAACAGAGCAAATGCAGACTTGGTGTATGGTAACAGACACTGAAAGACAGAAACAGAGCAAATGCAGACTGAGTGCATGGTATCAAACACAGAAAGACAGAAACAGAGCAAATGCAGACTTGGTGTATGGTAACAGACAGAGAAAGACAGAAACAGGGCAAATACAGACTTGCTGTATGGTAACAGACAGAGAAAGACAGAAACAGAGCAAATGCAGACTTGGTGCATGGTAACAGACACAGACAGAC
>JADBJO010003322.1:162430-167430 GCA_016801955.1 Conus betulinus | reverse complement strand
GGGGGGGGAGAGAGAGAGAGAGAGAGAGAGAGAGAGAGAGAGAGAGAGAGAGAGAGTACAACAGGCTCTTTATGCATGTATTGTACTGGAATATAGGTGGTATGAATGAATGATATACGATAAAAATAGCTTCTCTAAAACTCTAAACGGAGACAGAAAGCATTGGCGTAGAGGAAAAAGAAACTATAAAACTGCAGATCAAATCGAGAGATGTTATATGTCAGAACATTTTGTCAGAGTACATATCGTCAAACAACAGACCATTAAACTTATGTTAAGTCTAACATTCTTTGTGACCTTTATCGCCAAAGGGATTCCAAATATGATGATTCTGGCTACACTGTTATTTACATTCTCAGCCTTCCGTTCATGTACATTTTGGAGTATATCATTCTATCTCTTTTGTCCACACTAATCTACAGTCTACTCTAAAACAAACAATATATGCACTTTACCGGCACTGCTAATCTGACCGGCTTATCGCAAATGTTTGAACGGAAAACAGACTTTTTGCACATGAACAAATTACTTTAAGCTGCAGCTTCTGGGCAAGGTTTATATACATCCATTTTCAAGTATGACTACATACTTGACATCATCATGCTGTACAGATTCTATCAATAGTTCCAAACAAGGGAGAGAGGCTATTCCTTTCAGAAAAAGAAATATATAGCTCTCATTTTCCAGACCAGTGCCTACATCAGCAGCTGAAAAGTGTCACTTTTTCTTCTCAACAATTGGAAGCGAGACAATTACTGACCTTTGAATGTGGTGGACATTTTAGACGTCTTCTTCGATATTTGCTGGAACATTTCATGCTCATTCAAAACATCTCTTGTGTCCAACATTGGCTTACTTGCTACAAAAATAATAATGTGTCTTCTGTTCGTCCACTGTTTTCATTGTTTTGACTGTCACTTGTCCCACCTGAGGATGACCCACTATATCGAAACGCGTTGTTTTGGAATTTGTTCAGCCCGTTGATTCTGGTCTTTTTGTTTCTTGTTTTAGTTTCCGCCTGCAGTCAATTCATTTCGAAACCTAAAATAAATCACTTTAGACTTTAGGGCGTTGTTGTTGAAATGTCATTTCAACCACCATCTTGGCGCCCATCTTGATTATACGGATACGCCCACATAAGCCAGTTGGCATCAGTCGGTTTGAAACGAATATGACCAGAGGTTCCAAAACAAGTGAAAAACAGTATGCATTCCACTTTGCTTTCGGTTTCTCCCAGATCATTCAAAATGAATAGGACCAGAGATTTCAAAACAAGTAAGATGCGGTATGCATTTCATGTTTCTTTATGTTTTTCCCAAAATCGATTTTCGGCCACCAAATTAACAGTGCAATGTTATCCGTGCATGATTATTTCCATTGGGTGTTTGTAGAAAAAAAAAAAAACTCAAATCAAATGTATTACCGCTAGAATAGTGTGTGTGTGTGTGTGTGTGTGTGTGTGTGTGTGTGTGTGTGTGTGTGTGTGTGTGTGTGTGTGTGTGTCTGCGCGCCCCCGCCCCACGCGCGCGCGTATGCGTGCGTGCGCTGTGCTGTATATGTGTGTTTATGCATGTGTCTGTGTGCAAGACCCTATTCGCTTTCAAATAATCTAGTTATAATATTGTCGTGACAAAGAACAAACGATTGCAGCTTTGTGCAAGCACTCGTGTCATGTTGAAATCAACTCTTTGGGTAACTATACGCGTCATTTTAAAATCAACTTTTTGAGTTACTATTCGTGTCATGTTGAAATCAACTCTTTGGGTAACTAGATGTGTATTTTTGAAATCAACTCTTTGGGTAACTATTCGTGTCATTTTGAAATGAACTCTTTGGGTAACTACACCAGTCATTTTGAAATGAACTCTTTGGGTAACTACACCCGTCATTTTGAAATGAACTCTTTGGGTAACTACACCCGTCATTTTAAAATCAGCTCTTTGGGGTAAATTTTCGCGTCATTCTGAAATCAGCTCTTTGGGTAACTTTTCGTGTCATTTTGAAATCAGCTCTTTGGTTAACGACTAGCGCCATTTTGAAATCAACTCTTTGGGTGAATACTCGCGTCATTTTTTTTTTCAACAACTCTTTGGACAACTACTCGTGTCTTTTAAAAATCAACTCTTTGGTTAAGTACTGGCGTCGTTTTGAAATCAACTCTTTGGGTAAGTACTCGCGTCATGTTTAAATCACTTCTTTGGCTAATTACTCGTGTCATGTTGAAATCAACTCTTTGGTAAACTAGATGTGTCATTTTCAAATAAACTCTGGCAACTAGATGTGTCATTTTGAAATCAACTCTTTGGGTAACTATTCGAGTCATGTTGAAATCAACTCTTTGGGTAACCTAGATGTTTCATTTTGAAATAAAACTCTTTGGGTATCTAGATGTGTCATGTTGAAGTCAACTCTTTCGTTAACTAGATGTGTCATGTTGAAATCAACTCTTTGGGTAACTAGCTATGCTATTTTGAAATGATCTCTATGGTTAACTAAATGCGTCATGTTGAAATCACCTCTTTGGGGTAACTACATGTGTCCTTTTGAAATAAACTCTTTGGGTAACAAGATGTGTCATGTTGAATTCAAATCTACTCTTTGTGGTAAGTAGATGAGATGTGTCATGCTGAAATCAACTCTCGGGGGGGTAAACGAGATGTGTCATGTTGAAATCCACTCTCGGGGTAAACTATTCGTGTCATGTTCAAATCAACAACTGACACGGGAGATAAGACAATTTTTCCCAGGCCTGCAGCATGAGCAGCATCAAATGACCTCCCTGCTTCCCAGTCCCCTCCCTCCACCCCTCCCCTCCCCGCCATGGCCCCACCTCTCCGGGCCAGCTCTCTGGCCGTTTCCCTTGCCGATGCAGTGTTGGCCCCAGTGACGATGACCGTTTTGCCAGGAATCCTCTCCGGGCCGTGGAACTGACCGCCAGACATGTACCGCCTGCAGGAAAGGGGGTGGGAGAAGGATGAGGACGGTTGGGGGAAGGAGGAGGGGGGGGGGGATGGTGAGTGTGGAGATGTGTGTGTGTGTGTGTGTGTGTGTGTGTGTGTGTGTGTGTGTGACAGAGAGAAGTGTGTGTGTGTGTGTGTGTGTGTGTGTGTGTGTGTGTGTGTGTGTGTGTGAGAGAGAGAGAGAGAGAGAGAGAGAGAGAGAGAGAGAGAGAGAGAGAGAGAGAGAGAGAGATGAAATTGTGTGTGCGTGCGTGCGCGCGTGCGTGCATGCGGCGTGCGTGCGTGTGTACGAGCGTGCGTGTGTGTGTGTGTGTGTGTGTGTGTGTGTGTGTGTGTGTGTGTGTGTGTGTGTGTGTGTGTGTGTGTGTGTGTGTATGTGTGTGTGTGTGTGTGTGGTCGAGAGGACGAAGAACTGTAATTATTGAATGTCTAGAATGTCCAGAAACGTGTTGAACTACGGCGCTAAAAAAGTGGCATGCGCACAGGGCATGAGTGCACACACAAGCACAGACACGGATGCAGACAGACAGACAGACAGGCAGGCTGGCAGACAGGCAAACAGACACACACAAAGAGCGCAAGTACAAGGAGAGCACACAGACTCAGACACACACACGCACGCACACATACACACAACATATGTACACACACACACACACACACACACACACACACACACACACACACACACACACACACACACACACACACACACACACACACACACACACACACACACACACACACACACACACACACACACACACACACACACACACACACACAAACAAACACACACACACACACACACACACACACACACACACACACACTCACACACACACACACACACACACACACACACACACACACACATAGAGTGCAAGGAAAAGAAGACCTGTGTGTAAAAAGAGTCAATACACACACACACACACACACACACACACACACACACACACACACACACACACACACACAAAACAGAGAGAGAGAGAGAGAGAGAGAGTTGTTGAACGAAGACAAAACAGCCCAACAAAGAAAATCACCCGCATGCAACTCACCTAAGGAGAGCAAGGCCTCCCACAGTCGCTCCAAAGATACCGAGAGGGCAGAGGTATGGCGAAAGACTCATCTTGGTCCAAGGTATGGAGACACAACTGCCTGTGCTTCACTTGGACTCTGCTAAATTACTTGGATTCTGAACATACAGAGATAGAAACAGTAATGCTTCTTGTACTTGCTACATGAACTTTGATTTGATGTTTTAAAGAAAGTATATTTTTTTAAAATCTACCTAAGTTATTGCCGGCGAAGATTGAGAGAAAAAAACAAAAACAAACTGTGCATTCAGCAATGTAATGAGGGTACACGTCACGCCCCGTTTAGTTCCATTTTACATATAAACTAGAAGATCTTTTTTATGCTGATCTTGAGAATGAGGATGATGAAGATGATGCTGCGGATTTCCATTTCGGTCTGAGACTGCGTGACAGGGCTGTGCTCTGCGCTTTGTTTAACAATATACCTCAGCATCAACCAGGCCCGAGAGATGCAGACACCTGCTGTGTTGGTCAGGAAATCTGAGCAACACTCACACGCATCCATCAAGTGGAAAGAAACTCGACTGTGTGGTCCCAGTCTTCCAAACTGATCCCATAGCAAACACAACTCTGGGTAGGGCCGGTCGGGTTAGAAAAACCCCACATGACTCTGATGGGAACCGAACCCACGACCTCCCAGCCAGGAGTCCGCGACGTTAAGCACTTCACCACAGCGGTTGGTGTAGAGTAGAATGTTTGTCATATAAGTAGACATCACAGTGCATCAGTATCACCGATCTCGCTTTAATCATTTGACAAGGTTTCTTTGTTTCAATAAGATATAACCTTGCCTCCACTGACAAATCACAAGCTTTAGGAGGGTATAATAGGAAAGGGCTAATAATTGTACTTTGGGGGGTATAATAGGAAAGGGCTAAGAATTGTACTTTAGGGGGTATAATAGGAAAGGGGCTAAGAATTGTACTTTGGGGGGTATAAT
>JADBJO010003322.1:142430-157430 GCA_016801955.1 Conus betulinus | reverse complement strand
TATATGAGTGCATGCTTGTGTACACGTGTGTGTGTGTGTGTGTGTGTGTGTGTGTGTGTGTGTGTGTGTGTGTGTGTGTGTGTGTGTGTGTGTGTGTGTGTATGAATGAGCGGGTGGGGCTTGCAAATATGTTGAGGTGGAGGAAGCCTGGAGAGAGAGATAGGGGGTGGGGGGTGGGGGTGAATATGAACACATGCGAATATCCTTACATGCACACGCGTGCAAACAATTTCTCTGTCACTATGTGAATGGCTAAGCAAACATAATATTACTAAAGCTGTGAAAGGTATAGCTCTTAGAACAAAACCTTAGGGAACAGCACGTCTTGGAGCCAAAAGAAAACAGTTACTTTGATTAACGGAAAGCATTCGATTGCTATCGATTCGATTCCGATGCTTTTGATGGGATAATACGGATCTAACATTTTGCTCAATAAATCGTTCGACCTAAAAGTCTTTTTTAAAAGTTTGCATTTTCCTAAAAAAATATAGAGAAGTCATTATTATCAGCATCATCTAAAGCAAGAGAACATATCTTAAAACATGTTCTATTTCTATATAGTGTGGCCTAGGCGAGCAAGAGGGACTTTTTCGGGCCTGTCAAACTCATTCGAAAAAAAGAAAGATACACACTGAACAGATCAGATCAATAAAAAGATTACACATCCTGAGAAATAAACAAACAGCAAAAAAGCAATAAATGACATTATAACTGAACTACTAACAACTTTTATAGCAGCTAAAACCAGGGCGTGCTGATATCTCCGCATATGCTGCTTAACATGTCACTCACTCTCAGGTTTCAAAAAAGAGACATTTAAAAGAATTGCTAAAATGCATATTAATTGTAGATTAAAATAAAAAAGAAAGAAAGAAAATACAAACAAACCAACAAAAGGAAGAAAGTTCATTTCAAAATGAGATGACTACAGGCGGAAATTGTGACAAACTTAAAAGAAAAAACAAAAATACTATTCCCACCGAACGAAGCAGACAAACAAATTACAAAGGTAGTAATCCTCTCTTTTGTCATCATTTCCTTGAAATATTTCTATCATCATCATCATCATCATCATCATCATCATCATCATCATTTTCATTATGATGATGATGATCATTATAATGATGATGATGATAATGATGATGATGATGATGATGATGATGATGATGATGATGATGATGATGATGATGATGATGATGATGATGATGATGATGATGATGATGATGATGATGATGATGATGATGATGATGATGATGATGATGATGATGTTAACTCTCATTGTCTTCTTCCCGGCAGCCTCGTTGTCGTTCCGCACCCATTTTGCGCCTCACTGGAGGAGATAAGTGATTGTTCGATCTTCGTGTTCACAGTCTTGAATGTTGTTTGTCTTGCCCGAAGAAGGCCAAAGGGGTCGAAACGCGTCGTGCTTTGTCTTGCAATTTGTTTTGTCTATTTGGTTCGGCGGGATAGTATTTTTTTCTTTTGAAGAAGCAAGAAAGTGAGAAAGAAAGAAAAAAAGCCGTGTGGTCAGATAGAAAGAAAGGCCATGTGGTCAAATGGACACTGTAGAACGGTCAGCTGGTGCCCATTGTGGACATTTTGCACACTCTTCATCTCCCACATCACCACACAACAATAAAAGACAGATGGCATGTCTAAGTAAACAGTGGCCAAAAAATAAGAGCAAAAAAGAATTTCTAGACTAAAGACAGGAGAACGATCCACAAAACTAGACCGAACAAAAGAAGACAGTTCAGAAAGAAAAAAAAGAAGAAAAAAAATAGAGAAAGAGGAAGAAAAAAAAAGATTCTAAGAGAGTAGCAGAAAGAGAGAAAATGACGAGCTCAGAACTTCCAAAGGGGGGGGGGGGGGGGGGGGGGGGGGGGGGGGTGGGAACTGAAACTGTTCGTACAGGCCAAGGCCTTGTCATTACCACAGGAGAACTGTTCGTACAGGCCAAGACCTTGTCATCACCACAGGAGAACTGTTCGTACGGGCCAAGACCTTGTCATTACCACCGGAGAACTGTACGTACAGGCCAAGGCCTTGTCGTTACCACAGGAGAACTGTTCGTACAGGCCAAGGCCTAGTCGTTACCACAGGAGAACTGTTCAGTACAGGCTAAGTCGTTACCACAGGTCATTACCACAGGAGAAGACTGTTTACCACAGGAGAACTACAGGCCAAGGCCTTGTCGTTACCACAGGAGAACTATTCGTACAGGCCACAGGAGAACTGTACGTATAGGCCAAGGCCTTGTCATCACCACAGGAGAACTGTTCGTACAGGCCAAGGCCTTGTCATCACCACAGGAGAACTGTTCGTATAGGCTACAGGAGAACTGTTCGTACAGGCCAAGACCTTGTCATTACCACAGGGACGTGGGCTAGTTTCAGTTTCAGCTTCAGTTTCATCAAGGAGGCGTCACGGCGTCCGAACTAGTCCATATACGCTACAACACATCCGCTACGTTTTGAGACCACACTGCTCACGATTTTTAAGCTGATGGATGAATGAATCAATTAAAAACCAAGATGAGTGAACTGAAGAAGAGGGTCTCATGGCTAAGACTTTGCAGATGTCTGATCTACGCATTCGCCCGACGCGCTGTTCAAGCCGTGAGTCCCTACCTCACATTGGTTGTGCCTTTTTTTTTATCATGGCATGTGTGTGCAGTGAAGACAAGATTACATTCAAGAAAGCCTGAAGCTTTTTGAAGACAAACTGTTACCAACTCCGAATCTGCGTGAAGCACTGGCCTCTGACTGTGCAGGTCAGAGTTCGGGGTTACAGCGAAGGTCAAGTAGTAACAGTTGGAACAGATGAAAATCATCCTGGTTCAGTGAAAACATTTTGCTGTTGTTGAAGTGAAAAAGATGATTCTATCTTGGAGTTTGGGGTCAGTGAATTAGTTCAGTTCTACATGTCAGTGAATATAGCAGAATGATGCATGAGTTGTGGATTGCTATGTGTCGCCATTCGCAGTGCACACAGAGTTTGGAGAGAAAAAAAATTGCCAGACGACATGAAAATGAAGAGTCATGTGGATCGTGCTTGCATAGAAAAAGAAGCGAACATGAGATCTGCCTCAGAGTCAGCTATATGGTGTGGGTCATCAGCTGGACTGTGTGATGAACATGTTTTGGTACTGGCTGATCCTCTGAGAAAACCCAGGTGCAGCTTTGAGTGTAATGGAGAGAAAAAAAAATATATATGTATATGTATATATATATATAGCGTTTTGGGCCTAAACTGTAACTGTGGATTCAGACCAAACCTAGTTTTCAGAGATCTGTGGTATGTTATGCCTAGTAGCAGGGTGAGGTAGGTATTACATGACAGACACTTAGGACACAGGCGATACCCTCAGTCAGTGAAAACGGTCTGTACGGTGTCTTGAGTTGCTCCGTCTCCCCAATCCCTTTGCCCCACCTGGGGCCGTACTTACGTGTCGTCGGTAGACTTACTTCTACAGCGAGATTAACTCCTGGGTACAAACCCTGTGGGTTCAGCGCATTCTACTTTCGTACATATATCCTCTGGGTTTTGTCTCGGTATGTACCTACGAAGTGTCCAGAAAGTAAAGGATGAAGGTCAGATAAAAAGAGGGATTCCCTCCTTCTGCGCATGTCTTGAATAACCCCCAACCTTCTGCGCATGCCCACAAATACGCTGACACAGACACACATAAAGACTGGAAAAGCAGCGTAACTGAAACAGTTTGATAAAACTTTTAAAAGGCCATAAACATGATAAAGTCACACACACACACACACACACACACACACACACACTCACACACATGAACACGGAAGCTGTCAGACAACAGAAGACATCGATCATAACGTGCGATGCCAGAAATTCGTGACACACCCACCGCATCAGGTCTGAGACCTATTTTTTACCCTTTGACATTTTACGTGTGTCAGTCCGTTCATTAATGCTGCAGTACCTCATTCTGATCTCAGTCCCATTTCTGTCAGTAACTCTGGAGCGCACGCACGCTCAATAAGTGTGTAAGCCCGAAGAAAACGTTATGAGTTATTATTCTCTGAATGTGTTTGGCGATCCTGTAAAATTGATTTCTGGGACAATTCTGTGAAATGAAACATGAACACGTTTTGAGGTAATCTCTGAATGTCTTTGACAATGCTGAGAAAAAGGAAATTAGTACTTCTTACACGCTAAAGCAATGACTTCCTTAGTACAAGGTAAGGGAAGTGGCCTAGTTTGTAAGAGTTCGTTGTAAATCTCGTGGTGGGTGTTCGGCTTACAGACGACAAAATACATCAGGCGGTATTGAAACAAAGAGGGTCCTTTTATTTACAAACGTTGAAGAATATAAGAACAAAAACACAATCCAGTCTTGTGACTCGTTTGTCCACGTTTCTCTGGGCGGTTCGCTAAACATTCATTTAAGATTTGTTTAGATTTCCGCCTGCAGTCGTTTCACTTTTCAACCGTGTCATCCAGTCAATATCAAGGAAACTTCCTTCATTCTTTCCATTTCTCACGCAGGCTGCATGCTATGTGTAACGTGTCATCCATATCAATCTGACCAACTCTTCCGAAAGTTGATGATGGAATTTTACGTGTGTGCAAGATGATATGCGTGCGTTCACACACAGAACCCCCGTTTATAGTCTCATTCGAAGGACTGTATGGGAAATGGAGTCAGAATCAATGTTAACTCCGAGGGAAAAATCCCCCCCTGTACCGAAACGGCCAATTCGAAGAACTGTATGGGAAATGGAGTCAGAACCCATGTTAACTCCGAGGGAAAAAATCCCCCTGTACCGAAACGGCCCGGCGGAGATTTGAACCCGGAACCCCAGGATCGCCAAGATCACGAGTCCGGCGCTCTACCAACTGAGCTGTACCGGCTCCCGAAGTGAAAACTTGGTCTGCAGTTCCAAATCCTGTTTCTCATTTATGACTTCTTTTTTTTTTCCTCATCTTAAATAACATTACTCTAGCGACTGTATCAACAACACGCACAATTTTATTCATACTATGTTTTGTCAGCTCCAGGAGGAAATTACTTCACGTACCTCAAGGACATGGATGAGTCCAAGAAAAACAACCCGGACTTTCCGTTCTTCACCATGTTCTTTGAGGACACGAAGGAGGTGGAATATTCTCTCTGTCTCTTCTCGTCTTTATTTGTCCGCTTGTAACTCTTAAAGGTCTTTTTGTGGACTCGAAGACAGTAAATGTAAAGAAAAAAAAAAAGCCCTGAGATTTCCTACTATTCATACCTATTTACATGCATGATACATACATATATACACACATACATACACACATACATATGTGTATACATATATACATACACACATATCAATTACTTTAATGCATCAACTTGTCAAATCAACAACAATGCACAGTAGTCCAGATTGCAGGCGCATCGATAAAAGTTCTCTTCTCTCTCTCTCTCTCTCTCTCTCTCTCTCTCTCTCTCTCTCTCTCTCTCTCTCTCTCTCTCTCTTTTCTCTCTGTACCCACGTCCTTTCTCTCTCTCCGGCTGACTCAATTCTTTGTCTGTCAGTGCTTTATTCAGCTTTATACATCTAATACTATTTAAAGCACAGTTTGAAAGTCAACATTGTCAGTTTCAAGGCTGGTTCATGAGATGATTCCGGCTTGACCAAACTCGCCTACATACATACATACATACATACATACATACATACATACATACATACACACACACACACACACACACACACACACACACACACACACACACACACACACACACACACACACACATACATACATACATACATACATACATACATACATACATACAGACATACATCATGAAGACAGATATGTATACAGACACATCATATCTATCTATCTGTCTATCTATCTATCTATCTATCTATCTATCTATCTATCTATCTATCTATCTATCTATCTATTATGCAAATAAAATTATGACAAAGCAAATCACGCTCATGTTAACCATTCCCTCGCTTTTATGGAACAAGAGAGAGAGAGAGAGAGAGAGAGAGAGAGAGAGAGAGAGAGAGAGAGAGAGAGAGAGAGAGAGAGAGAGACCACCTTTCTTTATGACGATCAATCCTATTGATGACGATGTGTAGTCTTCTTTGTCTTATACAATGACTTGGTCTGAGTTTACCGCTTTGGCATTTTTTTCTGTCCCAAACTGTACATTCAACAAAGGCAAATTTGAAGGGGAAACATACACGTTGAGGCAGTGGGATACGTGTATCATTTTCATCCATTTTGATGAAGTGGTTCACGTATAACTTACTGTCAGTGTTCGTGACGACAAAACACGGTGATCATCACAGGATCCAAAGAAGGCCATCCAGAAGCTAGCAGACTTCCTGGGCGGGGAAGCGTCTGCCCAGCTGTGTCAAGACATTGCTGAGGCCACCAGCTTCACCAGGATGAAGGAAGCCGACCAAAGCAAGCAGCAGCCGAATCTCCCAGTAACGCAAATGTACCGAGAAGGTTGGCGTGAACCACACCACGCTGAATCAGACTGCATGCTCTCAGTTCCACAGTCACTCACCATCAAGTCAAACTCAAATTCAAAGTCAAGTCAAAGTCGTGTCAAAGTCAAGTCAAAGTCAAATCAAAGACGTCAAGCTGAAGTCAAAGTCAAATCAAAGTCAAAGTCAAGCTTAAATCAAAGCCGAAGCCAAGTCAAAGTCAAAACCGAAGTCAAGATCACTTTATTATCTCAAAAACGAAAAATTAAGACCAGGCGCACTTGGTACAATACACGCAACAGGGCCCAGTCCATCAACTGATCATTGAACATTTCTCCTAAACAAAACAAAGTGACGCCGTACTGCTCCCATACCACTCAGCCTGCATACACATTTCCCCACATCACTGACAACATTATGACCTTAGCATTACAATGTAAGACAAGACAAGACAAGACAAGACAAGACAAAATTCTGTATTTACGAGGATCATAGATAAGCACTGATGTGCTTTTTTTTTTACATCCAGTCCTCGCCCTAAGTAGGGTCAACAATGCACAATAAGATAAGGCAACAAAAGAAGCATGCAAAAAGTGATTAGAACTACAATACGATACGAAACACAAAGTAAAAGGAGAGAGAGAGAGAGAGAGAGAGAGAGAGAGAGAGAGAGAGAGAGAGAGAAGAGAGAGAGAGAGGAAGGAGCGAAGGAGGAGTGCAGGGAAAAGGACGAGGGAAGGAGGGATGAAAAGGGAGAGAGGACAAAGAGGCGAATGTATAACGTATTCAGACAGGTGTGAAGTGAGTAGCACGTAAATCTGGTTTGGAACTCTCAAAAGTGAAAAAAAAAAAGAAGAAAGAAAAACAGAAACAAATTATGGAATCGGTAACATGTGCGCATTTACTCCATGCAACCACTTTCAGATGTAAATGACTGAGGACAGTGACGGGTATGCAGGTGTAAAGACAGATGTGAATGACTGAGGAACAGTGGGGTATGCAGGTGTAAAGACAGATGTGAATGACAGGTGAACAGTAACGGGTATGCAGGTGTGAAAAACATGGTATCGCATGTCAGCCATGCACACGGTATTCTCGTGTCATCGGCCACGCGCCATGTGGGTGATTAACAGCAAGTCGGGCAATCGTTGATATAGATGCCGGCTTCATTTCATAAGCCCTCCCATAATTCAAATGCATTTCCAATGTGACTACACTGACTGGATAACAAGCCATGGGTGAGCGCCTGAATGTGCTTCGTTCTCGCTGTAACTTGTAGAGGAAAATGTCGCAGGTGATTTTCATGCTCTAAGTTGTAGAGGAAAATGTCGCAGGTGATTTTCATGCTCTAAGTTGTAGAGGAAAATGTCACAGGGGATTTTCATGCTCTAACTTGTAGAGGAAAATGTCACAGGGGATTTTCATGCTCTAACTTGTAGAGGAAAAATGTCACAGGGGATTTTCAAGCTCTAACTTGTAGAGGAAAATGTCACAGGGGATTTTCATGCTCTAACTTGTAGAGGAAAATGTCACAGGGGATTTTCATGCTCTAACTTGTAGAGGAAAATGTCACAGGGGATTCAAAGCTCTAACTTGTAGAGGAAAATGTCACAGGGGATTTTCATGCTCTAACTTGTAGAGGAAAATGTCACAGGTGATTTTCATGCTCTAACTTGTAGAGGAAAATGTCACAGGGGATTTTCATGCTCTAACTTGTAGAGGAAAATGTCACAGGGGATTTTCATGCTCTAACTTGTAGAGAAAAAATGTCACAGGGGATTTTCATGCTCTAACTTGTAGAGGAAAATGTCACAGGTGATTTTCATGCTCTAACTTGTAGAGGAAAATGTCACAGGTGATTTTCATGCTCTAACTTGTACAGGAAAATGTCACAGGTGATTTTCATGCTCTAACTTGTAGAGGAAAATGTCACAGGTGATTTTCATGCTCTAACTTGTAGAGGAAAATGTCACAGGGGATTTTCAAAGCTCTAACTTGTAGAGGAAAATGTCACAGGGGATTATCATGCTCTAACTTGTAGAGGAAAATGTCGCGTGTGATTTTCATGCTCTAACTTGTAGAGGAAAATGTCACAGGTGATTTTCATGCTCTAACTTGTAGAGGAAAATGTCACAGGTGATTTTCATGCTCTGACTGTAGAGGAAAATGTCACAGGTGATTTTCATGCTCTAACTTGTAGAGGAAAATGTCACAGGTGATTTTCAAGCTCTAACTTGTAGAGGAAAATGTCACAGGGGATTTTCATGCTCTAACTTGTAGAGGAAAATGTCACAGGTGATTTTCATGCTCTAACTTGTAGAGGAAAATGTCACAGGTGATTTTCATGCTCTAACTTGTAGAGGAAAATGTCACAGATGATTTTCATGCTCTAACTTGTAGAGGAAAATGTCACAGGTGATTTTCATGCTCTGACTCCCAGAGGAAAATCTCACAACCGATTTTCTTGGTTTAACTCGAAAAGGAAAACGACACAACTAATGTTCTTGCTCTAACTCGCAAAGGAAAATGCCACAGCTATTTTTCCTGATCTAACTCGGAGAGGAAAATATCACACTGAATTTCTTGCTCTAACTCGCAGAGCAACATGTCACAGCTGATGTCCTTGAGACCCATTTAGCATATCATCAGAATTTAGTCCTGGGTTCAAACAGCGTTACCAATTCATTTATGTATAAAGGAAGAGTTAATAATTACATTATTACTGAGCCATAATTCGATCACCGCCACAACCTCATCTTCCTGCCATATATTACCATCATTATTATCACTTCTGTAGCTGCAGCTTAAGCTGCTGTTATTACTCGTGCTATTACCACCATGGCTGCTGCTATCACCAGTGTTGCTGTTGCTGATAATAATGTTGATAAAAATGGCAATGCTGCGACCACCGATTTTGCCACTGCTGTTTTGGCGAAAAGAAAAAAGCTGACGAAGCATTTTGCAATATACTCTAATACTATTCTTTCTGCTGTTCCTCCTCCTCCTCCTCCTCCTTTCCTCCTCCTCCTCTCCTCCTCCTCCTCCTCCTCCTCCTCCTCCTCCTCCTCCTCCTCGTCGTCGTCGTCGTCGTCGTCCTACTACTACTACTACTACTACTACTACTACTACTACTACTACTACTACTACTACTACTACTATTACCACCACCACCACCACCACCATCATCACCATTACTGCTACTACTACTACTACTACTGTTGCACCTGCTGCTGCTGCTGCCGCTGTTATTGCTGCTAAAGGGGCCACTACTCCTCCTCCTCCCCCCTCCTTGTTTTAGTCCTTCTCCTCCTCCTCCCGCCCCCTCCCCCCTATTTCTACTACTACGACGACTACTACAGCCACTCCTCCTCCTCCTCTCTCCTCTACTACTACTACTACTACACAACTACTACTACTGCTGCTGCTGCTGCTACTGCTACTACTACTACTACAACTACCACCACCGCCACTACTACTTCCACTTCTACACTACAACTACTGCTACTACCATCACCATCAACACCACCACCACTACCATCACCATTACCACCACCACCATCACTACTATTACTACCATGCAACAACAACAACAACAACAACAACAACTACTACTACTACTACTGCTGCTGCTGCTGCTGCTGCTGCTGCTGCTGCTGCTGCTGCTGCAATGGCTGTGGCTACAACTGCTGTACTGTGAAGAGTGCTGCTACTGAAGTGATCTTCAGTACATATCCTTGCCACCATGTTGTTCTGTTGCCTCCCAAGGGAAGTCGGGGACTGGAAGAACCACATGACAGTGGCTCAGAGTGAACGCCTTGACGCCGCCATGACACTTCTCAAGTCATGTGACTACCGCTTCCGCTTCTCGCTGTAGAGACCTGTGGGATGTCTCCAGTATTGCTTGTTCAAACCTGGGGTGCCATGGAAAATAATAACATGGAAACATGATCGACAATTTTGCTATCATCGTTTCGAAAATTTGTGTCGGTGGCAGAGCCGTCGGATTTAGGTATCAAAATTATACAGTAAAGTATTTTATTGTTGGTGGTAATGGGATTGCTATTACTATAGAATGTATGTATGTATGGAGGAGAGGGAGGGGGTTGATGGATAATGCACCTTCTCTCTCTCTCTCTCTCTCTCTCTCTCTCTCTCTCTCTGTGTTAATGTCAACACTGCCATTATGCGGTAAGCACTCCACAACGTTAACACTGACATAACGCATTAAGATATCCACACCGTTAACACTGACATAATGCAGTAAGATATCCACAACGTTAACACTGACATAATGCAGTAAGATATCCACACCGTTAACACTGACAAAACGCAGTAAGAAATCCACAATGTTAAGACTACCATACTGCGAAAAATGCACAATGTTAAGACTGCCATACTGCGAAAAATCCACAATGTTAAGACTGCCATACTGCGAAAAATCCACAATGTTAAGACTGCCATACTGCGAAAAATCCACAATGTTAAGACTGCCATACTGCGAAAAATCCACAATGTTAAGACTGCCATACTGCGAAAAATCCACAATGTTAAGACTGCCATACTGCGAAAAATCCACAATGTTAAGACTGCCATACTGCGAAAAATCCACAATGTTAAGACTGCCATACTGCGAAAATCCACAATGTTAAGACTGCCATACTGCGAAAAAATCCACAATGTTAAGACTGCCATACTGCGAAAAATCCACAATGTTAAGACTGCCATACTGCGAAAAATCCCACAATGTTAAGACTGCCATACTGCGAAAAATCCACAATGTTAAGACTGCCATACTGCGGTAAAAATTCACAATGTCAACACTGCCACAATGCAGTAAGAAATCCACAATGTTGACACTGCCATACTGCAAAAAAAAAAAAATCCACAATGTTAAGACTGCCATTCTGCGAAAAAAATCCACAATGTTAAGACTGCCAAACCGCGGTAAGAAATCCACAATGTTAACACTGCGATACTGCAGTAAGAAATCCACAATGTTAACAGTACCATAATGCGGTAAGAAATCCACAATGTTAACAGTGCCATACTGCAGTAAGAAATCCACAATGTTAAGATAAGATAAGATAATGTTGCTTACAGCCCAGCCGACCGCAAAGGGCCACATCAGGGCTGTCGCCACGTTAAAATCAACTCACAAGTCAATCATTCACACAATTCTTTAAAATACATCCAAAAACCCTTCCGAAAGTTTTGTTAAAGATCTTTCCACTGTAAAATCTTAGATCCGATGAAAAATGTTAACCTCTTTCAAGAACTCAAAGGTCGCGTCAAGCTGAACGTTTCTGACCAAGCCACGTGAGTTCGGACAGCTCTTCATGACTGTTGTTTATGTGCCACCATCCGCAAATACTGTACGTGCAGCTGCAGAAATCACGGACTCTGTTCACGCTCTGCAGGCCATGTCACCCGACGCACCGTGCTTTATCCTCGGAGATTTTAATGACTGTGACCTCAATTCAAGCCTGCCTTCTTTTAAACAGTATGTGTCATGTTTTACACAAGAAAGGATAAAATACTTGATTTATGCTACTGTAATATACCATCTGCATACAAGTGTGTTCAGCTCCCCCCTGTTGGTCAGTCTGATCACAATGCCATTCATCTCTTGCCAGCTTACAGACCAAAAGTGAAAACACAACCTATCACTAAAAAGCAAGTGCAGTGTTGGACACAAGAAAGTGTTGATAAATTACAGGCTTGTTTTGAATGTACAGATTGGAATTTGTTTTTGAATTCTAGTTTGACATTAACGAAGCCACCGATGTTATTTCCAGCCAGCTACATTTCTTTCTGTGAACACATGATTGTACCTACTAAAACTATCAAAATTTTCCCAACAACAAACCTTGGGTTACAAAATCTCTGAAAATAACTCTAAATGAGAAAAAAAAAAAAGAGCTTTTCAATCAGGCAATAAAAGCGATCGTAAGGTTGTACAAAAGAAACTGCAAACGGAGATTGAAGAATCAAAGGGAGCTTACAAGAGAAAAGTTGAAAAACATGTTCCAGAATGGAAATATGCGAGATGCATGGAAAGGATATAAAGGTTTTATCAGGTTCAGGTAAAATGTTCAAACCAAAATATTAGTAACAAAAAAACAGCAAAAGAACAGAAGCAATTTGCAGAAAAGCTGAACGATTTTTACTGTAGATTTGATGATAAAGATTTTAGTAAAGAATTAAGGAAGTGAAGGAAGAACTCCAAAGCAATGTTAAAAACGATGTTGATGGAAGTGATTCTGTTGTGATTGAGGAAAATGATGTTCAGTTGTTTTTCAAACGTTTAAATGTGAGAAAGGCAATGGGCCCTGATAATATCTGGAAAAATTGTTGAAGGTGTGTGCTTCTCAGCTCTCCTATGTTTTACAGTCGTTTGTTTACCTGGTCACTTAGAGAATGTATAATTCCTGTTTTATGGAAAAATGCCACTGTATGTCCTGTTCCCAAAAAACGCAACCCAAGCTGTTTAAATGATTACCGACCAGTTGCCCTCACATCTGTTGCAATGAAATGTCTTGAAAGAATTGTCCTCAGTTATGTTTTAAAAGATACTACAGTACCAAGACCCGTTTTCAGTTCGCATACCAACAGAACAGATCAACAGATGATGCCACACTCACACTTCTCCATCATGCTTTTTCACACCTCGAAAAACCTGCCTCCTTTGTACGCATTCTCTTTATTGATTTCTCATCAGCATTCAACACCATACAACCACATCTGATGGCAAAGAAACTCATTAACATAAATGTGGGTAACAAGCTCATTCTTTGATAATTGATTTTCTTACACAGAGGACACAGTCTGTTCGATATCAAAGTGTTGTTTCGTCTTCCAGAGTCATTTCAACTGGCGCGCACCCAGGGTACTGTTTTTATCACCAGTGCTTTTTACTCTGTACACAAATGATTGTTCAGGAAGTGATTCAACTTTGTACATTAAATATTCAGATGACTCAGCACTTGTGGATCTTTCCAACTCTGATTCTGTTTACTTCAAGGAGGTTCAAAGATTTGCTGACTGGTGCGATCATAACTATCTTGATCTGAATGTAACAAAAACGAAAGAAATGTTGATTGATTTTAGAAAGAATCCAAAAGCTGTACCACCACTTTTTTTATCAAAGGTGCTGAAGTAGAACGTGTTGAATCATACAAATATTTAGGAACTTTTATAGATAATAAGCTGAATTTTAAATCCATGTTGAGTATGTCCACAAAAAATGTCAAACCAGATTATATTGTCTTCGCAAGCTGCGATCATTTCATGTGAATACTGACATTCTTCGGACATTTTATTCATGCTTCTTGGAATCTGTTCTAACTTTCTCATTTATGTGTTGGTATGGTGGGGGTGACTGTGAAGAGCAGAAATGTGCTTGAGAAAGTGGTGAACGTGGGAGGAAAAATCGTTGGTGAGAGACAAAAAAAGTCTGAGTGAGCTATACAGATGCCGTGTTAGTTGTAAAGCGAAGAAGATTACGTGTGACCAGACCCACGTCCTTGCAAATCAGTATGACCTTCTTCAGTCAGGACGAAGATATCGATCGGTTAAATGCAGAAGTGTCAGATTTAAACACAAAGTTTTATTCCCCTGTCCATTGATTTCATGAACGAGAGAAGATGTTAATTGAAATCAAATTCCTCTATATGAATGTATGTCATATGTGAGAAAATGGGTAATGTGGCTAAATTATTGTTTATTTGCTGTGAATGTGTGTGACCACAAATTAATTTCTCAAATTGAGATAATAAAGTTTACTTGACTTGACTTGACTTGACTTGATCTGAAAGAGTTTGTTATCCGTCTGTGCATTCCAATCCTCCTGCCAGAGGTCTCTGACATAATCATTAATTTGGGGTTTGAGAGCTGAGCAGGGGATATATATGTTGGACAATTTCTCTGTTATGGCATTCTTGGCCAAATGATCAGCCATTTCGTTCCCGCCGATGCCAGCATGACCAGGAACCCAAGCCAGAAGAATGTTGTAACCCTCCACTTTCAACTTGGTAAAAAGTTCAAAGAAGTCTCTAAGAGTTCTAGATCCTGAAGGTTGCGGCCAGCTATGGCCTCCAAAGCTGACAGTGAATCTGACAGAACCAGAAAGTTCCTCTTGTTAGATTGTGAGATTATCCTCAGTGCCAGAACCAGAGCTGTAAGTTCAGCAGAGTAAGCAGAAGCATCTGAAGGAATGTGTTCTAACAGTATTTGAGAAGGAGCACCAGGGCAATAGGCTGCACAGGCCACTCCATCTTCAGACTTGGAACCGTCAGTGAAAATGTTCTGATAGGATGGGAATTCTGAACAAAGGTCAGCATACAATGCCACAATGCCATAATGCGGTAAGAAATCCACAATGTTAACACTGCCATACTGCGGCAAGAAATCCACAATGTTAACACTGCCGTACTGCGGTCATAAATCCACAATGTTAACAGTGCCATAATGCGGGTAATAAATCCACAGTGTTAACAGTGCCATAATGCGGTAAGAAATCCACAGTGTTAACAGT
>JADBJO010003322.1:117430-132430 GCA_016801955.1 Conus betulinus | reverse complement strand
CCCACCGGAGTAGATACTGCACTGCTGCCGAGTCACTTCGGGGGTGTTCAGTGGCGCCTGTTCTGATCCAACAAACACAGAACGCCACCCACTAAGCCTCATACTGATGACAATAATTGCTTAGGCGCGGAGTCGGCATGAGTGAGCTCTCCCTCTAGAGAGCGCCACCATATCCGTCCAACGACAGCCCCCATGGACTCGCCGACACCGGTGACCCCGTCGAAATCAAACCAAGGCCACAGACAAACATGTGCAGAAACTACATGAGTATCACAGTTAAGTTTCAAATCATGTCACAGGCACTACGTGGGACTAATCATTAGCGAATCAGGTGTGGGTATTTGCATCGTATCCAATGTGGTGTAGCTCAAGGTCCGATGCTGCGATTCGTGAATGTTTGAAATTGTACTGTAGCATCTGTGTAATGGGTACGTGCTATGGCCTACGAAACTGGCGTAAAATATAGGGCTCCTGTGTGTGTGTGTGTGTGTGTGTGTGTGTGTGTTTGTGTGTGTGTGACCTAGAGAGATAACAACCGGAGATTTTTTTTTAAGTGGCGGCACAATGTAACATAAAAGGGTGAAAGGAAGATGTGTGTGTGTGTGTGTGTGTGTGTGTGTGTGTGTGTGTGCTTTAATTGCCGACACCGCACACGCTTGAGCAATGTGTAAGGGAGAGATAAGTGGCGAGGTGGACTTTTGCCTCCGTGTGCACGCTATGGTGGCACACACTGCCAGAGGAAGAGGTCGCATGCACTCGTGGGGTCAGTACGGTGGGCCGGCTGTAAGAGAACACCAAGTACCGAACTTGTCATGAGAGTGCACACACCTTCACCAAGCCTTCACAGTCACACGGTCACACCTTGCACACACCTTCACCAAGCCTTCACAGTCACACGGTCACACCTTGTGTATGTTTTAAGTGCAGTACAAACACCACCTTCACACCAGCTGCTGGGAGGTCGTGGGTTCGAATCCCATCAGAAGCCATGCGGGTTTTTCTGCCCCGACCGGCTCCTACCCAGAGTTGAGTTGCTGTGGACTCAGTTGGGAAGACTGGGACCACACAGTCGAGTTTCATCCACTTAATGGATGCGTTTCTGAGAGTGGTGCTCAAATTTCTTGACCAACACTGCAGGTGCCTGTATCTCTCGGGCCTGGTTGACGCTGGGATATATTATGAAAGGAAGCGTAGAGTACAGCCCTGTCATGTAGTCTCAGACCGAAATGGAAATCCGTAGCATCATTTTAATCATCCTCATTGTCATCGATCAGCATAACAAAAAATGTCTCAAATTCTGTGGCCCTTCATGCCCTGCTCTCCTGGTGACCTCAATTTCGATGTCCTCTCCACGTCTCTGTGGCCTTGGTTTGGTTCCGTCGGGTCACCGGTATCGGCGAGTCCATGGGGGCTGTCGTTGGACGGACGTGGTGGCGCCCTCCGGACAGAGAGCTCACTCACGCCGGCTCTGCGACTAAGCAATTATTGTCGTCAGTAGGGGGCTTAGTAGGTGGTGTCCTGCGTATGTTAGATCAGAACAGGCGCCACTGAACACCACCCAAGTGACTCGGCAGCAGTGCAGTGTCTCCCTCCGGTGGGTTGCCTCTTGACGGCTTGACATGGACTGCTCCCTGTGGATTGCCGGTGCCGGTGCTGTGGCGGAGGCCGACCGGGCTGTGGCTGTGGACGGGTGTCGGAATGTGCGCTGCCTCTGGGGTGGCACAGAGGTTGGGACATCAAAAAAAAAAAAAAAAAAAAAAAAAAAAAAAAAATCCACCTACAAACACCTCTCAAATGAACAATCAGCTCACTTAATCCACACAACTTTAAAAGATAATCACCTATATTCTGTCCCATGAATTGATCTCCCTTTCCTCGGATTCACTCTTTTGAGTTCATTGACGAGACAGTTTGAGTGTCTGCTTTTTTTATGTTGCGGTCGCATTGAAATAGAGTGGGATGATCGTGGCAAAAAATGAAACGTGTTTGAAACTGTACTATAGCTTCGGTTTAGTGGGTACGTACAATTGCTTATGAAAGCAGAGTGAGTGTGTGTGTGTGTGTGTGTGTGTGTGTGTGTGTGTGTGTGTGTGTGTGTGTGCGTGCGTGTGTGTGTGTGTGTGTGTGTGTGTGTGTGTGTGTGTGTGTGTGTGTGTGTGTGTGTGTGTGTGTGTGTGTGTGTTTCAGGCACTCACTGGATATGGGAGGTGACCTCCATGCTGCTCTCAGGCAAAGCAGATTACGAGAAACGAACCAAAGAGTTCGCCATGATGGAAGCCACTGAGATCGACAAAATAGAATCCCAAACCGTCGCCAAGGGTCCTCAACTCCCATCTCCCTTTGAAGTTACTTCCCCCGTCAGATCAAGGAGAAAAAGGTCAAGGTCATTCACGTCTACCGCAACGTCAAGGACGTTCTAGTCTCTGCATATTTTCATTTTCGTCAGGTACCATTTGCCAAAGAGTTAACAATGGAAGGTCTGGAACGCACAGAGTTTGCCCCTGATGGTAAGAATCTTCAACAACTATAAAAATGCCCGTGGTAAAAAAAAAAAAAGTGATAAGTTCAAGGATCATTTCGTTTCTTGTTTATCGTCGTATTTTCTGGAACAATACGGAAATAACATCTGGACTTTCCCATTTGTTTGTTTTACAACATTGGATTTTGTTTTTTCTTTTAAAGGAATGTGTGTGTTTGTAAATGAATGTTAAAGATGGGAGGAGGTGGAGGGTGACTGGGAGGAATCCGACAGGCGGGAAAATGACACCAGCAGTGTCACGGATCATCGTAGGATTTCGTTTGCTTTCAGCTTGAGAGAATAATGTAAAATACAATAAAAGACAGTCGGCCTCACTTGTATGTGCAGACTGTGTTTCTTTTCTTTCTGTTGTCTGTTTGCCTGTTTTGTGTCTTTGGCTCTCTTTTTATTTTGTGCCGTCTTGTTGAGGGGTCTAATTTCTATTTTGATATATCAAGATTGAACAAATAACTAAAACATTGATGGACTTGACAGTCTTTTGGTCAAGCTGCATTTTCGTTTTAACTGTAGCTAGTGGACAAGAAGCAAGCAAGTAAGGCAACTCCTGCTCCCATAATGAAATAAAGGCATGCCCATTAATCTGAACGACTGTTTTTTTCACGACACCGAATGGCCTATCAGAAACCACAACACAGGGCACACAGATCAAACAAGCGGGCATTCTTTGCTAGGCGATTCGGTGTCGTAAGCAGCCTTCGTTTTGAGTTATGGGCGTGTGTATTTATTTCATTATGGGAGCAAGAGCTACCCTACGTGTTTATTATTTACTGTTTACTGTTTCCAAACTCGATTTCCTTTACATCAAAAGGTGCTGACAAAAAGGGTGAAAATCATGTAATCATTTTTGTTGAGTTTTCAGCAAGCACGTTTTAAATCACACTGTTTGTTTTTTCAGCTCCGGGGGGCAACTACTTCACGTACCTCAAGGACATGGATGAGTTCCGGAAAAACAACCCGACATTCCGTTCTTCACCATGTCGTTTGAAGACACGAAGGAGGTGTGTGTCATTCTCTCTCTGTCTCTTCCCGTCTTTAGTGGTACGGTCCCTCACAAGGGGAGATCATCGGGACCAGCCAGTGACAGCTGTTTCGCTCTGTGAGGAGCTCTTCAGGCTAGCTACTGGATCCTGTTGCCCACTGCTTACAGTCCATGTAGATCCTGTTGCCCACTGCTTACAGTACAGTCCATGTGGATCCTGTTGCCCTGTTGCCTGCTTACAGTCCATGTGGATCCTGTTGCCCACTGCTTACAGTCCATGTGGATCCTGTTGCCCGCTGCTTACCGTACATGTGGATCCTGTTGCCCACCGCTTACAGTCCATGTCGATCCTGTGGATCCTGTTGCCCACTGCTTACAGTCCATGTGGATCCTGTTGCCCGCCGATTACAGTCCATGTGGATCCTGTTGCCCACTGCTTACAGTCCATGTGGATCCTGTTGCCCACTGCTTACAGTCCATTTGGACAGTTTGCCCACTGCTTATCCATGTGGATCCTGTTGCCTACCTTACAGTCCATGTGGATCCTGTTGCCTGCTGCTTACAGTCCATGTGGATCATGTTGCCCACTGCTTCCAGTCCATGTGGACAGTCTCGCTGCGGATCCTGTTCCTGTTGCCAGCTGCTTACAGTCCATGTGGATCCTGTTGCCTGCTGCTTACAGTCCATGTGGATCCTGTTGTCTGCTGTTTACAGTCCGTGTGCCTGCTGCTTACAGTCCAGTGTGGATCCTGTTGCCCACTGCTTACAGTCCATGTCGATCCTGTTGCCCACTGCTTACAGTCCATGTGGATCCTGTTGCCACTGCTTACAGTCCATGTGGATCCTGTTGCCCGCTGCTTACAGTCCATGTCGATCCTGTTTCCCACTGCTTACTGTCCATGTGGATCCTGTTGCCCGCTGTTTACAGTCCATGTGAAAGGCGTTCCTTCCCAAACAAACAACGGTGCTCTCTAGAGGAATAGCAAAACTAACAGAGGACTCACTGGTGTTTCATTTTTAATGCCCCCCCCCTCCCTCCACCCTTTCCCATAAAAGCCAGTCTGTCCTACGAAGTTGTGGACTTCAAGTGGAACCAGTAAATATCAACGATGCCAGAACCACCGCACCCTGTCAGTTTGATCCATCCAGATTAGCGCTCAAATCCATTCTGATTGATGATAGCTGCTTGCAGATACGTCCACTGCTGAAGACAAAAAGGCTGGATTCTAGAAAGGCAGAAGCACCATTGACCACTTGTTGTACCTGGTCATCCTTTCGAGCGTATGTGTGTGTGAGTGTGTGTGTGTGTGTGTGTGTGTGTGTGTGCGTGCGTGTGTGTGTGTGTGTGCGTGCGTGCGTGCATGCGTACGTGCGTGTGTGTGTGTGTGTGTGTGTGTGTGTGTGTGTGTGTGTGTGTGTGCGTGTGTGTGTACGTGTGTGTGTATCCGTGCGCGCGCGCGCGTGTTTGTGTGTGTATGTGTGTGTGTGTGTGTGTGTGTGTGTGTGTGTGTGTGTGTGTGTGTATGTGTGTGTGTGTGTGTGTGTGTGTGTGTGTGTGTGTGTGTGTGTGCGCGCGCGCGCGTGTGTGTGTGTGTGTGTGTGTGCATGCGTATATTCACAGAACGCGGAACAATCATCTTTGTGACACTCTTTGTTAGTGATGAAATTGTGCTGTGTAGTTCTATGGTTCATTCACAATTCCCGACATTTGACTATTTCATTTACCACTCTAGTACAAATCTGACCAAAAAAGACAGTTTTGAAGACACAGAAATCAACATTTGAGGGTGGTTAATTTGTAACACTTTCATCAATATTACTGCGGATATTCACGACGACAAACACTGTGATGATCACAGGACCCGGGGAAGGCCATCCAGAAGCTAGCAGACTTCCTGGGCGTGGAAGCGTCTGCCCAGCTGTGTCAAGACATCGCTGAGGCCACCAGCTTCACCAAGATGAAAGAGCCGACAAAACCAAGCAGCAAGTGCCCTTCCCAGGAGTAGAGAAATTTGACATGTATCGAAAAGGTTCGTGAGTACATACTAACGTTGGACCCGATTTCATGCTGTCAGTACAACAGTCTCCATCAAGTCATTTTTGAAGTATGCATAATGCCAACTATCAGGAAAGTTTAACATCAGGAGGGTCTACGAAGACATGGAGAGAAAAATGTAACAATTCCATAGAGGCGGTAACAATGACGTAGTGCTAGTAGAGTACAGCCATTCGTCTTCTTCGTACACTCAGACAGGACCCCCAGAGGGCAAGAACGAAGGCTGTTTGAACGGCGGAGGCCCTCCAGAGATCCATAGAGCTTCTCCCTCGTCTCTGCTCTAAGCTTTGATGTGTGGGACAGTCCTACAGAAAGTAGTGTTCACAGTTTTTTTTCTTTTCGGGGGGGGGGGGGGGGGGGGGGGGGGGGGGGGGGGGCTGTACCACATGGGCACTAGCCAATGTGAAATTTTGTGAACATGTGGCGTTTGAGTGTGAAGTGCCCTGTCCTTTGTCTCACAATGCTCTCTTGGTCTAGTCTGGCAGTAGGTAGTACGAATCCTTCTTGTTGAAGTCTGTGTGCTGCTTAAGCCATCTTTGTTTCTGCTTCTTCTTGATAATGTTTTTGTTTCTTCAAAGGAGACTTCCTGCTCCAGTTGGGGCTGCTGTCTCCTTCCTTTGCCACTTGGCCAGCTTCCTCGTCGCCATATATATTGCAGTGTAAGGGCATTCACTTGATAACGTTGGCCTCAGTGGACTGCTGCAGAATGGCCAGGGAAGACACAATGGAGCTGAGTTCCAAGTTTTAAGATTTTTAACAGCCTGCGGAACTACAAGAGCACCGGAGAGGATGGCAACTCTGGGACGTATGGCCCCTCTCCTCATAAAGCTTTCTGGCTGCTGACTGTGGTGAATCTGCCCCAGCCTTGAAGTTTGTAGAGAACCTGCCAGTCGAGTGAAGAAATAATTTACTTGTCTTGGGAACAGTGCATGCTATACGTTCAAGACGTTCTCATGTAAGACAAAGAGCGTTCAGACGTACATTGTATTTAGCCAATGGAAATACATTTCATACATTTGCAGTGGGCACTACGTACAACTTGACTTGGTTTTATCAGGTCCTAGAAGACTAAACAAAAAAAAAACATGCATTTCTATAACTTAAACTTAAACCCACATTCCCACCTTCACGGAAAGTAACTATACACAACAAAGAATGCTCTACGGTCTGTAGTAAGTATACACAACACAGAATGCCTTACGGTCTGTAGTAACTATACACAACACAGAATGTCCTACTGTCTGTAGTAACTATACACAGCACAGAATGTCATACAGTCTGTAGTAACTATACACAACACACATTTTCCCTGCATGTTGGAAACGAAGGTTAACATTTTCACGATAGTAGAAAAAAAATGCCATTGACAGGAGGAGACTCTGAGAAGACACCCCCACCCTCCTTCCGACAAGTGTTCAACGCTAAACGCCCGACACTCTAAGGGGTTAGAACTGCATCCAGAGACTGACTCCAAGATACCCTTCTGAAGTTAGTGATACCTTTGGTGCTGCCAGAGAGACTGACTCCAAGATACCCTTCTGACGTCAGTGTTACCCTCTGGTGCTGCCAGAGAGATTGACTCCAAGATACCCTTCTGACGTCAGTGTTACCTCTGGTGCTGCCAGAGAGACTGACTCCAAGATACCTTTCTGAAGACAGTGATACTTTTGGTGCTGCCAGAGAGACTGACTCCAAGATACCCTTCTGACGTCAGTGTTACCTCTGGTGCTGCCAGAGAGACTGACTCCAAGATACCTTCTGAAGACAGTGATACTTTTGTAGTGCTGCCAGAGAGACTGACTGACTCCAAGATACCCTTCTGAAGACGGTGATACATCTGGTGCTTCCAAGGAGACTGACTCCAAGATGCCCTTCTGAAGACAGTGATACATCTGGTGCTGCCAGAAGTCCAACCTGTATTTTCTGAATAACGGGCGTCTCAAGGTGTTCCCTTTGTGACGAGAACGTGACTATCGGACACCCGTTCAAAACTGAGAAATGTAATTATGCCTTAGTATGATCACACTTTGTTCCTCCTCGCCCAGACCCATCTGGAAATCTCTTCAGCTGCCTCTGTTATGATCTGTGGGGTTCTGGTCCTCTTCTGATCCGGAAATCTTTCAGCTGCCTCTGTTATGATCTGTGGGGGTTCTGGTCCTCTTCTGATCCGGAAATCTCTTCAGCTGCCTCTGTTATGGTCTGTGGGTTCTGGTCCTCTTCTGATCTGGAAATCTCTTCAGCTGTCTCTGTTATGGTCTGTGGGTTCTGGTCCTCTTCTGATCTGGAAATCTCTTCAGCTACCTCTGTTATGGTCTGTGGGGTTCTCTTCCTCTTCTGATCTGGAAATCTGTTCAGCTGCCTCCGTTACGATCTGCGGAGTTCTGGTTCTCTTCTGATCTGAAATAGCGAGCTGTTTTGTCAGACGCTGAGAGATTAGAAATCACCTTGCTCCACTGCCTTCAAAATGCTCAGGGATTTAAAGACACCCCACTATGCCCCACGGTCCGTTAGTTGCCATTCAGATTGTAATCAGTGGTGCGCAGTTTCAGCAGCAGGAACAATAATGTCACGTGACACTACCATTCACACGATGAAAGGAAGAGACGGACATACAAGGAGTGTGCTTTCTGAGGAAGAAATGTTTCATTACCATAGCTGAATGTGGAATAGTCATATTGATGACATGACCAGTCAGTATGTTAGCTAGAAGTCACAGTGATTTGCCCAGAAGATCACTTCAGGCTTCATACAGTATACGCTTACATGCAAGAGCACTGTCCAAACGCTGAGTCCTAAGAGGACAGCAATGCATGCATACATGCTTAAATTATCTCCCCTCATATGCTCTAGGTGGACTATATCTTTTAAGCACAGGAAGGAGGATTGTGATGCTTGATGTTGATCATGACTGGAGTCACCTGTCACACCAAACAAGGCTGGCAGAACCTACAGACTGAAGCATCAGGGTACAGCTGGAATCAAGCACCAGGGCAGATTGAAAAGACAGACCTAACCCAGTTCGTCCATTTGGACAGATCAGATCTGAGAGTACATCGGGTGGCAACAACAGATGTAACTGGTAGAATAAATAGGCGGCTGTCCAGGCTTAAGAATAAGAGCGGGTGTCCAGGCTTCAAAAAAACCCATTGTATGCCATCATACAGATTCTATCCTCAGGTCATCGACAACGTTCTGTTTTGGTAAAAACCTTGTCATACGATAGTTTGATCCAGGTCTTTTAACCCTCATGAGGCCTTTAATCCATGATTTTCCCACACGATAACATCGACTTGCCAACAAGCCAGGCCTGATCCCCCTAAAGTGTGTTTTCCCTCCTGCTGTAACTCGTAGAGGAAAATGTCACGCGATCAAAAGCTAGTCTTGGATCCAAATGATGTTTTCTGTTACTTCCATATGCAGGAAAATAATCAGCAATTACGTCATTGAACAGTTATTATTCTGCCACTGCCACGTACTTCACCTTTCTCGTGAGAGGAGCGCTGTGTCTGTCATCACAATACCACCGCTGCTGCTAATAATGAACTGCTACTGTTACTCTTGCTATTACCACCACAACCAGCATTGCTGTTCCTGCTGCTCTGCTGCTGCTGTTGCTGCTAATGGTAATGATGATGAAATTGCTAATGCAGCCACCACACGTTTTGCTGCTGATGTTTTCACAGGAAAAAATCTGCGGATACACTTGCTGTGTGTCATCCTTTTTCCTTTTGCTGTTGTTTTGATTTCTACTGCTACTGCTGCTGCCCACTACTGTCACACAAATGACAGCTACAACAACAAATACTTTTATTGCTACTACTGTACAGCAACAACAGCAACAACAACTACTAATTTTATTGCTACTACTGGTACAGCCGCTGCCACTGTTATTACTATACCACCGCTGCTGCTGCTGCCACTATTGCTTCTACAAATACTTCGGCTACAACTTTTTGTGTGTGAACAGCGCTGCTGCTCGAGTTCTCTCTCTCTCTCTCTCTCTCTCTCTCTCTCTCTCTCTCTCTCTCTCTCTCTCTCTCTCTCTCTCTCTCCTCTCTCTCTCTATATATATATATATATATATATGTGTGTGTGTGTATGTGTGTGTGTGTGTGTGTATGTGTGTGTGTGTGTGTGTGTGTGTGTGTGTGTGTGTGTGTGTGTGTGTGTGTGTGTGTGTGTGTGTGTGTGTGTAAAAGAGATAATTACCCCCACGTTGTTGTGTTGCCTCCCAGGAGAAGTCGGGGACTGGAAGAACCACATGACAGTGGCTCAGAGTGAACGCCTGGACGCCGCCATGACACTTCTCGAGTCATGTGACTACCACTTCCGCTTCACGCTATAGGGACTTGTGGGTATCTCTGGCGTTGCTTGTTCAAACCTGGGGCGCCATAAACATGATTACGTGGAGAAGTACAGTTGCTATTATCAGTCTAAAATTTCTTCGGCAGGAGATCCCCGGATACTTATTTCATATTCTGTTGTAGTTTACAGTGAGTGGTTATGGTACTACTATCACTATAGAAAGTAGCATGTATGTGTGGTCAAGGGGGGGGGGGGGGTGGATGGGAAATACATCCTTGTACCTTTCCCTCTCTTTATGCAACCCTTTCTGTCTCTCCTCGGTTGCTCTGTCTCGCTCTGCCTATCCTTTCATTTCGCTCCCTCTCTAAGCCATTGTTGGTCTTCATTGAGAACTGTACCTCTCTCTCTCCTCTCTCTCTCTCTCCCTCTCTCTCTCCTCTCTCTCTCTCTCTCTCTCTCTCTCTTAGTTGCTGGAACTCAGGGAGGAGGTCATTAGCTGTCGAAACCAATAAACCCGAAAATTTCAATATAACCACATCAGCTTTGTTAACCCTGCATCCTGTCTCCCTCTCTATCTCTCTCCCCTCCCTCCTCTCTCTCTCTCTTCTCTCTCTCTCCCTCTCTCTCTCCTCTCTCTCTCTCTCTCTCTCTCCTCTCTGGTCTCTCTCTTCTCCTCTCCTCCCTCTCTGGAAATCTCTTCCTCTCTCTCCTATCTCCGGTCTCGCACGCATCTAACTGTCTCATCTCTCTCTCTCTCTCCTCTCTCTCCTCTCATCTCTCTCTCTCTCTCCTCTCCTCTCTCAAATTCGTCTCTCTCTCTCTCTCGAGTTCCTTCTCTCAGGTCTCCTATCTCCATCAAGCAGCTCTCTCTCGAAATCTCATCCTAAACCCTCTCCTCCTCGCGTCTTTCAATATAACCACATCATCTTCTCTCCAGCAGTCTCTCCTGTCTCCTCCTCTCTCTCTCTCCCTCTCCTCTCTCTCTCTCTCTCTCCTCCATCTCTCCGGCTCTCTCTCTCTCTCTCTCTCTCTCTCTCTCTCTCTCTCAAAGTGGAAAACACGCACGACTATCATTCTTCCGGCATCACAACACTAACTTGGCAAAGACTGAAAAAAGATAGGGGTAGGTTTAGAAAAGCAGGAAACGGGGAATAAAAAAAATCAGCAGGCTAGGCTATGAATATGAACCCCCTCACCAGCAGGTTATGAATATGAACCCCCTCACCAGCAGGCATTGAATATGAACCCCCTCACCAGCAGGCTATGAATATGAACCCCCTCACCAGCAGGCTATGAATATGAACCCCCTCACCAGCAGGCTATGAATATGAACCCCCTCATCAGCAGGCTATGAATATGAACCCCCCTCACCAGCAGGCTATGAATATGAACCCCCTCACCAGCAGGCTATGAATATGAACCCCCTCACCAGCAGGCTATGAATATGAACCCCCTCACCAGCAGGCTATGAATATGAACCCCCTCACCAGCAGGCTATGAATATGACCCCCCTCACCAGCAGGCTATGAATATGAACCCCTCACCAGCAGGCTATGAATATGACCCCCCTCACCAGCAGGCATTGAATATGAACCCCCTCACCAGCAGGCATGAATATGAACCCCCTCACCACAGCAGGCTATGAATATGACCCCCCTCACCAGCAGGCTATGAATATGAACCCCCTCACCAGCAGGCATTGAATATGACCCCCCTCACCAGCAGGTTATGAATATGAACCCCCTCACCAGCAGGCTATGAATATGAACCCCCTCACCAGCAGGCTATGAATATGAACCCCCTCACAGCAGCATTGAATGAATATGAACCCCCTCACCAGCAGGCTATGAATATGAACCCCCTCACCAGCAGGCTATGAATATGAACCCCCTCACCAGCAGGCTATGAATATGAACCCCCTCACAGCAGCTATGAATATGAACCCCCTCACCAGCAGGCTATGAATATGAACCCCCTCACCAGCAGGCTATGAATATGAACCCCCTCACCAGCAGGCTATGAATATGACCCCCCTCACCAGCAGGCATTGAATATGAACCCCCTCACCAGCAGGCTATGAATATGAACCCCCTCACCAGCAGGCATTGAATATGAAACCCTTCACCAGCAGAGTATGAGTACCATCCTTGTCCATCTTGAAAATTGAATCATTCCTATGTCCTGCTTAGAGACCTTTTGTCTGCTGATTTTGAATCGTCAGTAAGACACGTTTGTGTCCCTTTTCTCTTGGTATGAAATGGAAATATAAACACAGTCTGTAATTCTGTGGTATGATCACCACCAAGGGTTCAAAAACAGAATCCAACGGCACACCAAAGCAGCCAGTGAAGGGTGAAAAAGGAAAACGAAAAAAAAAAAAAAATTGCAGAAAAAACCAAAATCATTATGCCATAAAGAAATAGGAGAACAAACCTTTGAGTCCATTCCCCAGATCGTAAGTATGGTCAGAGTCAGGAAAAGATGGCACGGAACAGCCTCTCTTGTCTCTCGTGTTTGTCACGTGCGTATGTGTGAAAAGAAAGAGCCTGTAAGGCGATGAACAGAAGAGTGAGTCCGTGAGTTCATTTGACGCCTCGTCCACACAACAGCAACAATGGGCACCTGGCTGCAGCACAACACAGAATTTGTAATGGACACTTTCTGCAAGCAGAGCAAGTAGATTTATAATTACAACTCTGCGCAAGCAAAGCTCAAGAATTATAATTACCACTTTTGTGAATGCAAAGCACAAGAATTACAATTACCACTTTGTGCAAACAAAGCACAAGAATTATAATTACCATTTGATGCAAGCAAAGCACAAGAATTATAATTACCATTTTGTGCAAGCAAAGCACAAGAAGTATAATTACCACTTTATAGGCAAAAGCGCAAGAATTATAAAAACACAAGAATTGTGATTACTTGGTGCAAGCAAAGCACAAGAATTGTGATTACCGCTTTGTGCAAGCAAAGCACAAGAATTGTAATTACCGCTTTGTGCAAGCAAAGCACAAGAATTATAATTACCACTTTGTGCAAGCAAAGCACAAGAATTATAATTACCACATTGTGCAAGCAAAGCACAAGAATTATAATTACCACTTTGTGCAAGCAAAGCACAAGAATTGTAATTACCGCTTTCTGAAAACAAAGCACAAGAATTATGATGACCAGTTTGTGCAAGCAAAGCACAGCAATTATAATTACCACTTTGGGCAAACAAAGCACCAGCACGATTTATGCGACAAAAGTAAGTCATGATCCCGCCGAACCAACAACACACACAGGAAAACGTCCACATCAGAGGCCCGGCGAACGATCCGTGTGAATGAACCCACTACACATCAGAGGGACATGTACATTCCCACGCATGTGAAAATCTTTAGACAGTAAAACTAGGATCAACGAACAGGCCCCAAAAGGGCCTCAAACATTGTGTCAAGTCAAGTCAAATCAAGTCAAGAGGCCCAGCTAACGATCTGTGTGAGTGGACCCAATGCACATCAGAGGCCCAGCTAACGATCTGTGTGAGTGGACCCATTACACATAAGAGGGCCCAGCTAACGATCCGTGTGAATGGACCCAATGCACACCAGAGGCCCAGCTAACGATCTGTGTGAGTGGACCCATTACACATAAGAGGCCCAGCTAACGATCCGTGTGAATGGACCCAGTACACATCAGAGGCCCAGCTAACGATCCGTGTGAATGGACCCAATGCACACCAGAGGCCCAGCTAACGACCTGTGTGAGTGGACCCAGTGCACACCAGAGGCCCAGCTAACGATCCGTGTGAATGGACCCAATGCACATCAGAGGCCCAGCTAACGATCCGAGTGAGTGGACCCAATACAACGATCGATTTCTGCTGGACCATTTTGTAAACCCCCAAACAATGCACGCAACAGAATCACGTGAAAGGGGCAGCGCACGTGACACAGCCCAAATGCACCATGCAACAGAATCACACGAAAGGGGGCAGCGCACGTGACACAGCCCAAATGCACCATGCAACAGAACCACACGAAAGGGGCAGCGCACGTGACACAGCCCAAATGCACCATGTAACAGAATCACGTGAAAGGGGCAGCGCACGACACAGCCCAAAGGCACCACACTGTCACCAGAACTGTACTTCAGCTTCTTTCCTTGGTTCCAGCACAACGCCACAAAAGATTCCTACATGCTCTTTGGGCATAGCATGTTCTGTCCACAGAGAAGAGAAATTAGTCTTCCAGGCCCAGGCTCACGCGTTTTACTTCCCATCTAACGGTTGGTATATAAACCAGGTTCCCTCTTCGTTGGCTGACGCCGAGGACCCTAAGCTGAGGAGAGGAGGGCTGGGAGAATGAGGATTGATAATGATATACAGACAATGAGAACAACAACAACAACAACATCAACTACAACAACAACAACGGCAACAACAACACGGGGTAGCTGATCATTACATTCCCTGCTGGGGCGACCCACGAAGAGAGGGCTGAAGACACTTCCGGGTCAGCGCGTTCTTGGCTTTCACGGGAAGGGAGAGGCACACTGCTGTTCTTGAAGACGACTGGACCCTCCACTGGCTCCAGACGACAGCCACCGTCAGTTCCTTTTGACTGGCATATTTCCCTCTGTTTTGTCTGAGACACTGTAAATATGCCCGAGAAGTCTTTTGAAAAACAAGAGTCATGTTTGATTTCATTCTTCTTCGTTCATTGATAGTCTTCTTCCAACACCCTTAGTCCCTGAGAAAGTTTCAGTTTCGGTTTCAGTTTCATCAAGGAGGTGTCACCGCGCGCAACTGGTCCATATACGCTACACCACACCCGCTAAGTTTAGAGACCACACGGAGTCTGTTTTCCAGCCGATGGATAAATGAATTAATGACTAAGATGAGAGAATTGAAGAAGAGGGTCTCAAGGCCGTAAATTAGCAGATGCCTGAGGAAGTGAGAGAGAGAGGGAGGGAGGGAGAGGGAGAGAGAGAGAGAGGCGCGCGCACACACACACACACACACACACACACACACACACACACACACACGCACGCACACAGAGAGAGAGAGAGAGAGAGGACAAGACAAGACAAAATTCTTTATTTACGAGGATAATAGATAAGCACAGACAC
>JADBJO010003322.1:99930-104930 GCA_016801955.1 Conus betulinus | reverse complement strand
TTTACTTCTCTATCTGTCACGGTTTTTCATCTTCTTCCTGTTTTTTTTTTGTTTGTTTTGTTTTTCCTCCCGTGCTTATTTTTGCATTTCAAAGTAAGCAATATTGAAGTCACACACACACACACACACACACACACACACACACACACACACACACACACTCTCTCTCTCTCTCTCTCTCTCTCTCTCTCAATCCTTGATCGAATAAATGTGGTTTTTTTGTTTTTTTTTTTTTAATTCTGTCTCTCGCTCCCACCCTCCCTTCTCTCTCTCTCTCTCTCTCTGTCTCTCTCTCTCTCTCCCTCTCTCTCTCTCTCTCTCCTCTGTGTGTGTGTGTGTGTGTGTGTGTGTGTGTGTGTGTGTGTGTGACAATATGAGAGTGAATGCATGTGTGTACGAGTGCTTGAGTATGAGTGTGTGTGTATGTGTGTGTGTGTGTGTGTGTGTGTGTGTGGGGGGGGGGGGGGGGGGGGGGGGGGGGGGGCATGTGTAAGTCTGTGTGTGAGTGTGCAAGAGGGTATGGGCGTGTTCGTATTGAGATGCGTGTATTTGTGTATTTATGTAAGTGCGTACTTTTGTGTGTGTGCGCGCGGGCACGCGCGTCCGTATGTGTATGTGTATGTGCGTGAGTACGCACGCGCGCATGTGTGTGTGCGCTGTGTGTGTGTATGTGTATGTGTGCGCGCGTATTTTGGTGTGTTAATTATGCTTCTTTGCTTTGAATGAAAAACGTTGGTATTCTGTTCATAATGTTTTCTTAAATGTCAGTACAACTTTGAGTTAATCTGACAATAAATTGGTTTTAGGTGTCTGACTGATTTACATCATTTTTAGTTGCTATTCATATCTTGACGACAAACTCTGTGATCATCACAGGATCCGAAGAAGGCCATCCAGAAGCTAGCAGACTTCCTGGGCGTGGAAAGCGTCTGCCCAGCTGTGTCAAGACATTGCTGAGGCCACCAGCTTCACCAAGATGAAGGAAGCCGACAAAACCAAGCAGCAGATGGAATTACCTGGAGAAGTAGAAGCGCAGCTGTATCGAAAAGGTTGGTGTGTATATACAATAATAGTGAACTACATTTCGTACTATCAGTGCGATGGCCACCACCATTTTCATTTTAAAGTTGTTGTTGTTCGTCCATCGAGCCGACGAGAACCGTTTAAATCATTTAGGTCATCTTGTGCTTGAAGAAGGGGAGAAGAGGGGTGACGGGGGGGGGGGGGGGGGGGGGGGGGGGGGGGGGGGTGGAGGCTACTGGTGGTGGCGGTGGTGAGATGATTTGTGGATACGCAAGCCAATGCGTGCATAGAATGTGCGGTGACAGCTTGGACGAGGAATGTGTGAGATCTGCTCTTGATTGCCAGCGCGGGCTTTCCTTGCCTCTCTGTTTTGTTGCGCTGCAGCTGCTCTCCTTTCTGCACACGATTTAGCGCCTTTGTGGAGAGAGTAGCGCCATTTAGCTCGATCCATAGCAGTTTGTTCCCAAGTGTCATGGTTGATGTTCAACGCTTTCAAGGAGGTTTTGAGAATGTCTTTGAAGCGTTTCTTCTGACCTCCATGGGAACGCAGTCCTTGTTGCAGTCTCTTGAGTAGCAGATGGTCTTGGCATGCGAGGTACATGACCTGCCTGTCAAAGATGAGACAGCATCATGATGGTGTGGATGCTCGGCAGGCCTGCTGGGTCGAGCACCTCTGTGTCTGGGATCTTGTCCAGCCATTTCATGTTTAACAATTGTCTGAGGCAGGTTGTGTGGAAGTGATTCAGTAGTGTGGAAAGTGATTCAATTTCTTGCCATGCCGTTGGTGCACTCTTCACGTTTCACATGCGTAGAGGAGTATGGGGAGTACAAATGCTCTGTACACCTTCAGCTTGGTCTCTAGACTGATGCCTCTTCTATTCCAAACCTTAGTGTGTAGTCTGTCAAAGCTTGCACTTGCTTTTGTAATTCTGATGCTCACTTCATCGTTGATGGTTATGTTCTGGGACAGTGTGCTGCCAAGTTAGGTGAATTTACTCGCTGCAGCGAGTCTCACACCATTGATTGTGATGTTATGTTCAGCACAGGGTCTGCCTGGTGTGTCTTCTTTGTATTCATGTTGAGACCAAAATTGGCGCAGGCCGCGGAAAACATGAGTTTTCTGAGCCAGCATTGAGATCGCAGTGAATTGCAAACAGAAAGTTCTTGATGATGTCTGTCACAGCTTTAGTTTTTGCCTGGAGCCTTTTGATGTTAAAAAGCTTTCCATCTGTTCTGAATCTGATGTCGACGCCTACGTCTCCTTCTCTGAAGAGTCAGTTAGCATCACAGAAAACATGAAGCTGAACAGAGTGAGTACAAAGCACAGCCTTGCTCTATGCCTTATGTGACAGGGAATGGGCTAGATGTCTCTCTGTTGTCCTTGGTTCAGGCCTGCATGCCGTCTTGGAATTACCGCACCATAGACATGAATTTCGGTGGGCATCTGTATTTGGCCATTGATCTTCCACAGGCCCTCTCTAATGACACCATTAAAAGCCTTGGTCAGGGCGGCATAGGTGGAGAATTGGTCGGCATTTTGTTGCTGACAGTTTTCTTGGAGCTGTCTAGCAGCAAATACTATATCAATGGTTCCCCTGTCTTTTCTGAAGCCGCACTGGCTCTCTGGTAAAAGCTCTTGCTCCCGGTTTGTTATAAGGCGGTTCAGCAGAATTCTGGCAAGTATCTAGCCCGTTATAGAAAGGAGGGACATGCCTCGGTGGTTGTAACATGCGTGGATGTTCCCTTTGCGCTCGTACAGAAGTATATTGGAAGCATCTTTGAACTCCTGAGGGATCGTCTCCTGTTGCTATATATCAGAAGAAACAAATGATGGAGTATTTCAGTCAGAGCTGTGCCACCTTCATTGTGGACTTCAGCTGGTGTGGACTCTGAGCCAGGAGCTTTGCCACGGCACAGCTAGTGCATGGCTGTTGGATCTTCAAGTGGGTTGGTGGTTCAATCCTTTCTTTATTGGTGGGCACTGAGGGAACCAGTCGAGGGCTTTGCCATTGATGGATGATGGGTAGGTCAGTACGCTGTTGAAGTGTTCTACCCAGCGTTCCAAGATCTTTTCCTTGTCAGTGATCAATGTGTTTGCATCAGCACTGAGTAGAGAAGACGATCCTGATGATGTAGGTCCATATACTTCTTTAAAGGCATCATAAAAGTTCTTCATATCACGCCTATCAGCATACCCTTTGATCTCGTCAGCTTTGTTGCTCAGCCATGTGTCGTACATCTTACGTAGTGCCTCTTGAACGGGTCTACGTATGTTGTTCAACGCATCCTTTTTGGAGTGGGCTTGGTGTTACTGAGGTACGCTTGGTGCAGAAGATGTTTCTCATCCAGTAGCTGCTGGTTCTCACAGCAGTTCTCACCAAACCAGTGCTTGTTTTTCTTGGCCGCTAGTCCCAGGATCTTTGAAGCAGCGTTCTAAACCAGTTCTCTGAAGATCGACCCGTTAGCTTCCACATTCTGGTTGTCCAGAGAGGTGGATGTCAAGCATTCTTCCAGAGAGTGTCTACAAACAACTGCTTCGTTCTGGTGTTTTTCAGCTGGGTAAGATGAGGCCGTCTTGGAGCCTTCTCGCCTTGCGGGTGTCTCTAGGGTTGGATCGGATGTTAAACTTGCCGACTATGAGACGGTGGCCAGTCCAGTATTCCGCACCACACATGATTTGGCGACTCACATCCTGTCTGTCCCTCTTCCTGACGATGACGTTGTCAGTCCGATGCCAGCGCTTGGAGCGGGGATGTACCACGATGTCTTGTTATGGGTAAGGAAGCAGAGGATTTTGTTGGTGATCAGCAATTCATGCTCGGCACAGCGCAGGAGTAGCAGGAGGCCGTTGCTGTTGCAGTGGCCTATTCCGTGTTTGCCGATGACACCTTCCAGGAGTCGTTGTCGGAACCCACTCTAGCCCACTCATTTTGAAGTGCACCCAATACCAAACGTCAGCAAAGTTGACAACGATTGGAGACACCCCGGGTAAACATGAAAAATAACCGAACACTGTGGACAAAATGCTTTGTGCCAGAAAGGTCACCGTCAACTGTAGTATGTCTGTTGAGAGCATTTATATCACACATAATAATAATCTCGTTAAAGCAAGAAGCACTCGGATTCAGAGAATGTGTGGCAACATGGAATGGGTTTCAGCCCGTACAGAGTAGGTACTAAGTGAGCCTGGACTCGGCTCTATGAGCTTCCAAAAGGTAAAACAAAAAAATCAGCGAAGATGCTAAAACCTATACCCTCATTGATTCTCTTCTCTAAACGCTTCACATTCTATAGTCGTGTTGTAAGGGTGAATGATTAGAATACGTTCACTCGCAACTATACGCATGATTTTAAACGAATCTAATATTACATGAAAAAAATTAGCGAATAGGAAAATTAAATAGGTTCCATAATCGCTTTTCGGACATTCGCTTTATGACCAGTGGCTTGTTAAGTTTGGAATGAAAATATGTGTGGCACTGAAAGATGCCATTTCAGAGGAAAACATGGGTCTGGATGGAATATATCTGCGGAAGTGTGCAAACTACCGTTGCTTAGAATGAAATTGCTATTTTCATGACACGTTAATTGTGTTCATTGGCTGATAGTCGTCAAACGACCCTTTGTTGGTAGTCGTCAAACATCCCTTTGTTGATAGTCGTCAAACGTCCCTTTGTTGATAGTCGTCAAATGTCCATTTGTTGATCACTGCAGATGTCACGTGACAATGCATCCTCACAAGGCAATGTCTAGGCATAGTCCTAGGGGAGAGCAATGCACGGGTTGTAACACCTCCCCCAACCCCCAGCCCCCCTTGCACCCCCTCTTTGCCTTTGGTGAACGGTCTTTTCTCAACAGGGAATATCATCACGTTTAGATTTGACCATGGAGTGGAGGCCATTTTTTTTGTGTGTGTTGTCCCCCATCTTCTGTGCCAGCGCAGTGGCACGCACCCACTCCGCCCCCTACCCCCTCAT
>JADBJO010003322.1:77430-94930 GCA_016801955.1 Conus betulinus | reverse complement strand
CGATCTCCAGTCTCTTTTTCCTCTACCGCACGGGGAGTCGGCCCAGCTATAACAAACCAGATAAACACGAGTTCAAAACACACTGCCAGCCAGTTAGCAGTCATATTACACTTTAACATTTTTGAACTCTTCAATTTTTCAACATATAGTTCGGTTCCGACAATAAACCGTTGAAAACAAAATGGAGAATCATCTAGATTCTCACAATATAAAATTAGATACTTACGGCTTGAGTACCGGTCAATCAACTACAATTCACATACTTCTGTATGTGTTAGGCCTCTGCCTTTATCAATGGGCACAGTCCGCCTCTTCTTCATCTAAATCATCTGTTCCATTCTCAGAGTGCGCACCGATACAGGTCAACGCCTGTTTATATTCAAATCGCGTGAACAGTGTTAAAAATTTCACTCAAACCCTGGGCCACGTTCAGTCAATACGCTCCCTTGTGTCACACGACTAACCTATAGTGTAACGCACGAATCAATAATCTTTTTCTTAATCTGTACTGTCTCATGTAATCGCGTAGCATACGAAATCGCTCCGCATTACATGACACCCCCCCCCTTCCCGGGGTAAGATTTTTCCACCGGAGAAATCTTGCAAAAGGATACCCCACAGAGGAACCCAAAACCAGAAGTACTATATATACATATCAAATGCACAAAGTATATTCATCAAAGGAATCAACACTTTTTATCCATGGATCACCTCAATATCTCCAAAATACATAATCCACATCTTAAGCACAACACTTGCATGATCCATACACTTCTGCCGAACCCAACAGAATATGCAAGATGAAACCATTAAGAACTGCACTATATGCATAGATGAAACAGTAAGCACCCACACAAAAGATATCAAAATATGCAGTGATCTTTCAAAAGACAACCTCAAGAAATCCATCGTGTATCAATAGCATGAGACACACGTTAAAATCACCAATCATGGTTCAAAATTATCTACATGACCATGAACATCCACAGCAGCCAATCTGCAATGGTCATTTACAATGACACTACACCAAATCATTTTCACCCATGAACGCAAGTAAGAGAAATACAGACAATTTGACCACAAAATGATACAGCAATAATGTATATACACAATTCTTAGACTTGTATCTTGTGTAGACCATACTCACTCAAACTTGTAGCTAACTGTAGCTTACAAGACAGGAATGAATAAGCAATGATCAATCACAAATACAAAATACAGCATCAGCAGACCATAAAACACATGGTATAGCACTACTCCCTGGACAACAAATCTGCGAAAATATTAGATGTCCCAGAGAGATAGGCTCAACAGTGAAACAGTACTCTTGAATGCTAATGCCCCATCTTAACAGGCGATTATTTTTTTTTTTTTTGACGCTTTCAAAAATGTCAACGGTCTGTGGTCAGTTTGCAAAACAAAAGGTCTCCCTGATAAAAACCTAGCAAACTTGTCCAGTCCCCAGACCAAAGCAAGACACTCCCTTTCAATAGTCGAGTATCTCTCTTGCACCACAGAAAACTTTTTGCTAGCGTATTGCACTGGATGTAAAAGTCCTGACTTTTCCTGTAGCAAACATGCACCCATGCCCTTACTGCTAGCATCTGTACGTAAAGACAAAATCTTCATCCAAGTTAGGAAGAAGTAACACAGGAAATGAATTGAGTACAGCTTGAACCTTCTCCAAACTTTTCTGACACTCATCAGACCACTCAATCTGACGCTTCTTATCTCCCTTAGTCAGTTCAGTCAAAGGTGCAGTAAGACTAGCAAAAATGAGGAACATATCTGCGATAGTAGGACAAAAGACCCAACAAAGAGCGAACCTGCTTCTTCTTCGTAGTTGGCTTACCCACAGACAAAATCTTTTGCACTTTCTTGACTTCCGGACGAACATGACCAACGGAAATCATATGTCCCAAAAACTCTCCAACTCCTGAAAACCAGCCAGCACTTTTGACGGACGAGCTGTCAACCCAAACAACCTGAGACGGGTCAAAAGCATGCGTAAGTAGTCCAACAACTGCTGCCAAAGACGAGCTGCAAGAAGAATGTCATCAAAAAAAAAAAAAACTTACAGCTGAAAACTGATACAACTGCAGCTTCCGCATCATTCTTGCGAATGTAGCTGGTGCGTTCTGCAACCCGAAAGGCATTCTCGTCCACTGAAACAACCCAAAAGGAGTTTGAAACGCAGTCTTTTCCTTATCCTGAGGCAACATAGGTATCTGCCAGTATCCCTTCGCAAGGTCTACTTTGACAAAATACCGACCTTCAGACAAACGACAGAAAAAATATCCTCAACATCTGGAATCGGTTCAGAGTCGAACACAGTGACCTTATTGAGAGCCCGATAATCGATACAGAATCGAATTGAGCCATCAGGCTTACCCACCAGAACGACTGGAGAACTGTACGGTGATACAGACGGTTCAATCACTCCAAGATCCAACATAACCTGAACCTCTCTCTGAATGATCTCCCTCTTTGCAAAAGGCAAAGGGTAAGACTTGACCCTAACAGGAACATCAGTAGTCAGATTAATACAGTGTGGATCTACCTGTACAGCCTTCCCTGGTGTATCTGTCAAGACATCAGAAAAATCCTCCAAAACACTCATCAACTGAGACTTTTGAGTGTCTGACAACTCAGGAGCAACCTTTACATCACGAAATGTCTCGCCTTGAACAGACAAGGTAGGTAATGAAACGTCATCGTCACTCACATCCTGTACAACTCCTACAGAGGAACAATGTACATCCTGTACAACTCCTACAGGCGAACAATGTACATCCTGTACAACTCCTACAGAGGAACAATGTACATCCTGTACACCCGACGGGGGAGAAACAGGGGAATGTGAACACTCTGCATCGAAACACCAGTGGAAACAACACAATCCACAGGTAACTCATTAGACAATGCAGACGCAGAGTCTAATCCCTGAGGAACACAAAGAGCAACATCGAAATTGACAGCAACATTCGTCCGAACCACATACTCTTTCAACATATTGATGTGGAAAACCTTGGACTTTCCATGCATGTCAATACGATAGTTGACAGGTGAACACTTTTCCTTCACAAGAAAAGGACCTTTCCAGGAAACTTCAACTTATTCTGTTCATCAGAGAGCAAAACAAGAACCTGATCACCCACTTTCAATGAACGAGGAGAGCTCTTTCTGTCTGCGTACACTTTATACTTGTCGGTCTGACTGTCAGCGGTCTGTGTGCCTGAGCACAACTGTCCAGTATCCGATTGTGCAAGTCATGTACATATTGGTAAACGTTTTTGTCATCGTCAGTCATCTGTGTGCCAGTCCACTTATCAGCTAACAAAGCGATAGGACCACGGGTGTGAATGACCGAAAAGTAACTCAAAAGGAGAAAACCCTAAAGTCATATTCGGCAACTCCCGATATGCAAACAGAACAGCCGAATGTACCGATCCCACTGCTTGGGACAGTCACGACAAACCTTCTTCAGCATGGACTTCAAGGTGCCATTAAACCTTCCACCATCCCGTTAGACTGAGGGTGGTATGGAGTAGTGGTAACAGAAGAAATAGACAACAGACGGTACACTTCCTTCATCAGGTCCGAAACAAACTGAGTACCAATCAGTAAGAATTTCGGAAGGCAAACCATACCTTGAAAAAATAGAAAGAAGAGCCTCCGCCACAGTGACTGTATCGATACGTTTGAGTGGGACAGCCTCCGGAAACCGAGTAGCTGTATCCACCAACGTCAGAACGTACCGAAAGCCAGAAGAAGACACCTCCAAAGGACCAACCAATCCATCGCTACCTTCTCAAAAGGTACTGAAACCAACGGCATCTTGTGCAACGGCGCACAAGGGACGCGGTTACGAGACACAGTCTTCTGACAAGTATCACATGAACGACAATACTCCTTGACTGACTGAGACACTCCTGGCCAAAAGAACGATGCAAGAACTCGCTGTAGAGTACGTCTGATCCCACAATGACCAGAAAAAATGCTGTCATGCGCAGTATGAAGCACAACGTTACGTAACTCCTGAGGAACTACCACCTGACGCTTAACTTCACCCTTGTCCTTGACCAAGCGACATAGAACATCATTAAAAAAAAAAAAAAACAGGCTTAGTCAAAGGGGAAGGTACCTCAGTTACAACTGAAGAGAACAAATGACTCAAAGAGGCATCACGCTTCTGCATAGCAGCAAATTCCTTAGGCTGTACATCCAGCACAGACAAATCAGGCACTGACAACGGTACAGGCAACTGTTTCTCCTTGTCTGCCTGTAAACGAGTAGTCACATTACATGGGACAAAAGATCCACCAGCACCTGAACATGCTGAAGTAACACCTGGAAGATTACCAAGAATGAGATCCGTTACTGGGTTCTCAATAACACAGGCAAGCACCTCACCCTCAAAGTAAGGTGTACTAACTGAGACCACAGCAAGAGGAAAACCTCAATCTTACCTCCAAAAGAACGACAATGTTGTTCTTCACCAGTGAACTGGTGTGGAAGAACAAAAGAACGGCGCACTCCCGCAGTAGTGCAACCTGTGTCCCTCAACACAGAACAGTGAAACCCATTGACAGTTCCTGACTCAACCAGTAAGCCGTCAGTGTTAACATGTGACACCATCGAATGGGCTACAGTAGATGGATCCGAAACATTGTCTGACATACCCGCGACATTCACTGCTGACTGCTCTACAGATGGACAATCCCGAGCTTTATGAAACCAGCAACCACAATTGTAACAACCTGCGGGTGTACCTGAGGTATTATGAGCCTGTCCGCGCTGTCGGCCACGGTTACGCGGATACCGAGAGTTAGACGCTGTTTGACCACCTCTAGGTGTACCGGTATTTGCACCCAAATGACCAGACTGCTGACCACCACCGGTAGCAGACTGTTCAAACCGGCTGCCATGATCCCGTCCGCTACGAGAATTTTGACCACCGCGGGAATTTTGACCTCCACGGTAACGATTACGGTTCTGATTTGAACGCCAAGAGCCAAATCCACGGTCTGAACCAACACTGTTTTGGTGATGTGCGAGGAAGCGACATTTACATCGAAAACCGTGTCCGTTCCCTTGCGGGCAAACGTCCGATCAGGATGCGCAGTCCTGTACTGTTCCGCAAGCTCGCACATTTCTTCAGCGCTCGCGACCGACCTTTCTTTTAGAAAAACAGCCAAGTCCTTTGAAACGCTGTTTAAAATCTGCTCACGCAAAAACAGATCACGAAGTTCCGCATAATCCTTTTTAGTTTTGGACAAGTCAATCACCGATCAAGAAAATGCGCAGACCGAATCAAATACGCAGGAAATGACTCGCCTTTCTCCGGACGCACGGTACGGAATTTCTCGCGAAAAATCCTTCGGCGGTACACCGGTAACGCTTAAGTTCATCCTTAAGTTCATCCCATGTTAAAGTATCCTTCGCTGCCAAAGAATGATACAGCGTCAACGCACTGCCCTTGAAAAGAGACGCAATATACAATACCCACTTATCTTTGGGCCACTCGCAAGAAGTAGCATGACTCTCAAATCTAAACAAAAATGCATCAATCTCATCTTTGTTTTCAAAGACAGGCATCTTGGGGATATAAGGAGAACGACCAGAAATAGGTTTCGCATCACCAGAACCCTGCGCAGAACCATTGTCTGTACACCAAAAGCTTTTAATTTCTCCATTTCAAGCTGAAGCTTCTTACTCTCTCTAACTCTAACTCCATGGCTTTTAATTCTTTCTCATGCTGCTCCCTCTCCCTCTCTCTTTGTCTATCCCTATCCTTTTCTGCTTCTCTCTCTTCTCTCTCTCTCTCTTCTTTCCCTTATTTTCTTCCCTTTCTTTATCCTTTTCTTTCTTCTCTCTCTTTCTCTCTCTTCTCTTTCTTTATCTTTTTCTTCCCCTCTTTTATCCTTTTCTTCCCTCTCTCTTGCGCGCTCAGCGCGATCCTCACACTGTTTGACATATTGAATCAAGTCCGGCCCATCAAGGCCTAACGTCTTACCCTGAGACAGGTAGGTCTCAAAGGCCGACATTTTGAAATGAAAATTTTTTTCTAAGATAAAAAAAAAAAATGAAATTTTATGAAAAAGAAAAGAACAATGAAAATTTACTTTAAATTTGAAAAAGAAAAGAAAAATGAATTTAAGTTTCAGTATAAAATTTCCTTCCACTCACACCAAAATCCAATCACTCCTATACACACTAATAAAAAAAAAAAAAAAATGTTTTTCAAACAGCAAAACCAAGAAGAATTTCCAAGAAAAAAAAATTGTTTATTTGGACAGGCCTCCAAAATGATCACCCTTTTGGATCAAATCAGTGGCCAGGGAAGGAGAAAAAAATCGAATTCAAATAATAGGAAAGAAAAAGTTTGTGAAACGAAAAAAAAAACTACGTAAGGCTAAGCGTCTCCCATCGCCATGCCCCCTTGCTACCCGCAAGAGAAGGTGGAAGCTCACCAGCCTATGGAACAACAATGCCCTAACAAAACAGAGGTAGAAATAGAAAAAGAGGCACTCACTCAACAATCCTTTCACATACACACAAAAAAAAAAAATCTTAAAACAACATTAATTAAAACAATGAAAAGACAAACACCTAAAAAGGGGATAATACACAATCACTATCAGAAACCCTACCTAAGAAATGAGAATGAGAAAATTTCAAACTAGATAGGTGCCTATTGATAAAGACGAAATAGAGAGAGAATGAAGTCAGAAAACAGCAAAAGTAGACAGAGTGGAAATCACCAAGACAGTAAGAAAAAGTAAGACTAGAAATTAAAAAAACCCTCTGGACTACCCTACTGGCACAGCCCACCCGTATAATCGGAGACGGGACTAGCACAAAATACTAGAATAGGAAAAAAAACACACACACACAAAGTTACATAGGGACACTTTTGAAGGGGGGGGGGGTACAATGAAAAGTGAACACTAAGTCTTAAGTGGGGTTGGGGAAGAAAACAAATTATTTTGCCACTCCAGAAAAAAAAACAACAACAAACAACAAAAAAACCAAAAAGGGTAGGTATAAATCAAAGTTGCAATAAAAATAAAGGAGGGTTACAAAACAAATTATTTTCAAAATTTGAAATAAAAATCAGGAAATGGATACAATATAAAGAAACTGATTCAAAATAATGAAAGGAATACAATTTATGCAATTAATAATAAGTACAAGAAGGGGTTTAAACAAGAAAATTACCCCCCCCCCCCCCCCCCAAGTACTGGGGATGATAAAGTACTGGGAGGGTATAATGAGGGGGGGGGGGGGGGGGGGGTACATGAAAATCCTTAAAATACTCAGTAGAAAAAAAAAAAACAACGTGGGAATACAAAAAGAGGAGGGGATTTCACAGCAAATTCTGTTCAAATTGCTGAATAATAAATCAAGAAAGGGAATATGGGGAGGGGTTTTAATGGAAATTTTTTACAATATAAAGAAAATTAGTGGGGGGGGGGGGGGGGGGGGGTATCCAAATAGAAAAGGTAATTATACGTAATAATCAACTGTTCCCACACAACATTCACACTAATACCTTAAAAAGCAAATCATTTTTTTTTTTTCAATTCAAAATGGGGTGGGGAACATCACAACCAGGGGAGGGGTACTAAACAAAAACCAAGTTCCAAGTCGGGGTCACCACTGTCAAACGTCGGTTATCCATGCATGCACGCACATACACACACGAACATGACGTCTTTCCTCCGCACACAACTGCATCCACTCCATACACATAAGGCGCAAACAAAAGGTCAATTTTGGATTCATCCCCTCCTTAATCTTTTAAAATCCCATGGGGGTTCTTTACTCTGGCATCAATCAAAGCTTATATATTTTCATAATCTGTGATCCTTTCAGCTGGTGCAACCAATCAAGCACGCTTCTTCTGCGCACAATACTGATTTTGCAGGTTACTCACTGCAAGTGTCCACACACACTCTCTGTGGTGTCCGGAACTGCTTCCTCTGTGCGGGGATCCCATACTGCCCATTTACATATCACAACTACTGGTCGGCGACAAACTTTTGCCCAACCTGGATCTTCCCGCGGATCGGAACTTGGCCCGGGAACGCGCGCAGCCCCCGGCCATCCACCTTAGTGCCCGATCTCCAGTCTCTTCTTTCCTCTACCGCACGGGGAGTCGGCCCAGGGCTTGAGTACCGGTCAATCAACTACAATTCACATACTTCTGTATGTGTTAGGCCTCTGCCTTTATCAATGGGCACAGTCCGCCTCTTCTTCATCTAAATCATCTGTTCCATTCTCAGAGTGCGCACCGATACAGGTCAACGCCTGTTTATATTCAAATCGCGTGAACAGTGTTAAAAATTTCACTCAAACCCTGGGCCACGTTCAGTCAATACGCTCCCTTGTGTCACACGACTAACCTATAGTGTAACGCACGAATCAATAATCTTTTTCTTAATCTGTACTGTCTCATGTAATCGCGTAGCATACGAAATATCGCTCCGCATTACACCATGTCCCATTCTCCCTCTCTCTATCTCCGTGTTTCTGTGTGTTTGTCTGCCCGTCCGTCTTTTTACTGGGTCTGTCCCCCCCTCTCTTCTTGTATACGTGTATTTATGTGCTGTGCTTTTGTGTGCTATTTGAAAGAACACGGTAACTGCGCGCGCGCGTGAGTGTGTGTGCGTGTGTTTTGGATGGGGGGAAGGTGGGGGGCTGTGTGGAGAGGGGGGAACGGGGAGGGCTTTTCACGAATAACACGAACAATCGACTGAGCGGCGCTGAGGGGAGACAACTGTGTTCGGCTAACGCTCCGGTCAGCCAGCGGTACTGTGCCCATGGCAAGTGTCTGCAGTGGCAAAGCTGTGTTGCTGGGGATTCTTATCGGCACAAAGTCTTCGCACTGCTGGGACTGATTTTTCTTTTTTTTTTTTTTTTTTTTTTTTTTTTGGGGGGGGGGGGGGGGGGGGGGGGGATGGGGGAGGGAGGGGGGAGAGAGATGTCTCCAAAACACGGACACCTCAAGGCAAATATGGGGGGGGGGGGGGGGGGGGGGGCTTCAAGACCACAACAGCTCAGAGGAAGACAAAGTAAACGAAAATTCGACGACAGTCTGTCGCGTGAGGAAAACACTTTCTGAAACCTTAACTCCGTTAACGAAGGCAAGAAGCAAGCGATTTTCATCCGTTGGTTCCAAACAACGAACACTCTTTTTTTCAGAAACGCGAGAGAAAAGCGAGACAACAGCTGTGAACAGGAGCAGCAATGGATCATTTTGCCACGTCACTGGCAAGGACCTAGGCCACGGTATCAGGAAAGATGGAGTTAACAGAAACAAAAAACAAAGAGAAACCATTAGCAAAGGTCGATACCCTGAAAAATAAAATCAAAAACATTTAATCGCGTCTGCCCAGACATGGTTCAGAACCATTTGAGAAGTTACACTTGGATGTCTTTAGACTCACAGAAGGAAAGGGGTGTTCTCAAAGGACAGTTAACAGACACCGGGGATCACGCAGATTTCCAGAAGATGAAGGAGCTAGCTCTAGTCTCATGACAACTCTGGCAGGAATGTGTCAGCACACCAAACATCAGTACAGAAGAAAAACCCAGACGCGGTCTCTCGAACGACAAGACATTGAACGTCAGCTACACTAGAGATATCCATTTAGCAATTGAACACAGAGATTTTGCATGGCGAGTAAGAGTTAGATTCATTATTATTAACAAAAAAAATATTTTTTAAAAAAATTTTTTAAAAGGGTGTGGGGGATGGGGGACAAATTGGAGGGTGGAGGTCCCACTAGGAACAAAGAAAAAAAATATTGGTTGGAGGACTCCCCCGTGGGGATACCAGGTGTCTTTTGTACAAATAGTTCTCCCCCCCACCTTCTGGACATTCTGTGCCAGTAACCCCCCTTTTCCTTTCGCTCTCGGTAACTCCGTCTCCATCTTTTGTTGTACTGTCGTCTACTGTCCTTTCTGTCCACCATATCTTTTATCTGCCTTTTCCCACAACCTCTTCCCACAAGTTTCTGCACTCGACGAAGTCAGAGTGAACCGACTATACTCTCGAGTATATTGTGAGTATCCCAACAGGGTAAAACGAGTTCACTCGCTACCAGATACTGGAAAGCTGTAGAAGAAGAGGTTGGAGGATTTAAAGAAAGAAAAAAAAAAGTTCTCGCAGCCAGGACAGAAGCGAGACATGAGGCAGAGCGACATCAAAGGCGAGAGTGATCGATTGTCGCGAGCAGTGGCCAGGCGAGGGGCGGGATTCACACACAGAATGCGAGAGGACTACAGCTGTCCGTTAGCCCTTGAAAACCACCACCGGTCACTCACGCTATGGTTTCCTCTGGCAGCGGGATTTTGTTCAGTTCCAGTACAAGTAAGTGCTGCTGCATGGTGCTGAGGAATTTTGCGTTGTGTGTTGTGTGTGTGTGTGTGTGTGCTCTGTCAGCGCGCAGTGTGTGTGTGTGTGTGTGTGTGTGTGTGTGTGTGTGTGCGCGCGCGCGCGCGCGCGCCTTTGCGTGTGTGTGTGTGTGTGTGTGTGTGTGTGTGTGTGTGTGTGTGTGTGTGTGCGTGCGTGTGTGCGGGTGCGTGTGTGTGCGCGCGTGCGCGCACGCTTTTTTTCTTTTTGCTTCGATTGGTTGCTCGTTTCTTTGTACATCGATGCTTTCGTTCTGTCATTGATTTGTGACAAATGGGATTTCAGGTAGTGGAAGAAAACTCACTGCAAACAATAATCATAGTATTTCCTTTCTCACCCTCCCCCCACCCCATCCCCCATATTCTTTCTCCTCCCTCTCTCTCCCCTCCCCTAATCTTTTTTTCCACACCAAACTCCTGTCCTCTCTTCTTTACTTGCTTGATTCGATTTGATTTTGTTTTGTAATTGGGGGGGGGGGGGGGGGGGGGGAGGGGAGGAGTATGGGAAAAACGTACGATGGGTATTTCAGAGACTAAAACCAATCGACTGACACTAACGAAGGTGGCAAATATGAGCTGATGACCCCACCGTTTTTTTTTTTTTTTTTTTTGTACTGATTAAAATGTAAGATTTCCCATATAAAGTAAAATCCAACAAAGTTTAAACTTTGAAACAATCCAAACTGCGACCATCAGTGTTAAAATAAACCCATCTTTCCGTACAAAAAATAGTTAAAGGGCTTCTATGCATATATTTTTTTTTTTTAAGTTAAATAGATCCATTTTTCAGTAGAGAGGTGGTGGTCCATATACGGGTTCATTCTGATTCCGGAGCAGATTGCTCTTGTCCTATACTTCGTACAAAAATCATACTTTAATATGAGCACTGTGTTTACACACGTCTCAAACTGTTCAAAACGTCTATGAAAAAATGACATATATAAATCATATTTCATAAATCTTATAGACAAAGGAAACATGTTAATAGATGTATTATTTGATTACGATGTCTAAATATCTTGAGATGCTATGACCTTGATGTTAACTTATTTTTCATTGAATGATGGGACAAATTTATAAGCCGTGAGGCTTAATGAATCTGTTAAGATTCTGTCCCTATTTTGAACCTGAACCTAATATTAAACAGATGAGGGCAACATCAACATTTAGTCAAATCGTCTTGATAAAATTGACATCTACTATAAATCATGTTTAATATCAAACAGATGAGGGCAACATCTACATTCAGTGACAGAGAGATCATGATTGAGAAAGCTGATTCTTCTTCCTTCATACGACCACCATCATTTTACCGATTTTACTGAGCTACATTCTCAGTAGATTTATGCTCTTTATTAAAGTGTAAATAGCTCGTAAAGCCTTACACAGAAAAAACGGGAAGAGGGATATATATATATATATATATATATATATATATATATATATATATATATATATATATATATATGTGTGTGTGTGTGTGTGTGTGTGTGTGTGTGTGTGTGTGTGTGTGTGTGTGTGTGAGCACGCGCGCGCGCGCGCGCGCGCGCTCGTAAACATGGGGTTGGGGTGGAGTTGAAGGGTTTAAGGAAAAGCTGTCCCTAAGCTGAAACCCCCGTTGTCCAACATCCAGTGTACACTAACCTGATAAAACTTGTCCCTAAGCTGAAACCCCTCTTGTCCAACATTCTGTGTACACTAACGTGATAGGACCGAACTTCTGGTGGTAGAAGCGGTAGAAAAAGGGCGAGACTTCCTTTTGCACCTTCCTCCTCCATTCATGAATCTCTTTGCCATATGATGATGTATTGAAATACCGTTGCATCATGTACGCTCTTGCCGCCCGAATGCAAAAGTCTGACAGGAAGGAAATCTTGGCGGTAGAAGCATTAGTAAATGAAGGAAAGGACTTTCTTTAGCACCTCACTCACGAGTTTCATTTCACCATATATTTCAAGGATTTGTTTAAAGCCCGTTGCATCATGTGCTCTTGCCGTGTTTTGAGAGCATATCCTTGGGGCCGGAATAGCTCAGTGGTAGAGCGCCGGACTTGTAATCTTGGGGTTGCGGGTTCGAATCTCCGCCGGGCCGTTTCGGTACAGTGGGATTTTTTCCCTCGGAGTTAACATTGGTTCTGGCTCCATTCCCCACACAGTCCTTCGAATGAGACTAAACTGAGGTTCTGTGTGTGTGTGAACGCAGGCATAACATCTTGCACACGTAAATTCCCATCACCAACTTTCGGAAGAGAAGGCTAGTTTGGCCGTTGGTATGGACGACCACGTTACACATAGCATGCACCTTCCCCAAAGTTGGAGTATGGCTGCCCTAATGGCGGGATAGAAAAAAAACGGTCATGCACACGAAACTCCACTCCCTATACAGGGGAGTGTCCGCTGGAGTATCGGCTGCGTACGCAGAAGAGCATATCCTCTTGCAACTGACGTTAATCTGATCTACGGAACAAGACAAAAAAACAAAATTAAAGAAAGCAAAACAAAATTCCACCTCTTGCGCGGGAAGGGAGGCAGGGGGCGGAGGGGGGGTGGTATTTGGGGGCTGTGGGAGGAGGGGGGAGGGGAGGGAAACCTGTCCCTAGACTGAATCTCCTCTTGTCTAAACTTCCGGGTACACGAACCTATGGGACCAACATTTTGGTGATAGTTTTAGTAGCAAAATAAGGAAAAGACTTACTTTTGCACCCTTCTCCCCATGCACGAGATTCTTTTTTGCCACATACTGAAGATAACATATTGAAATACCGTTCCATTACATGTAAAATGCCGTGTTTTGAGTTTATTCTCGTTATTTCCGCAACAGACGTGGACTTAATCTACGGAACAAAAATTACAACAACAAAAAAACTCAACCCTCTTGAGAGGAAGAGGAGGTAGGCAGGTGCAGGCGGCGGAGAGGGAAGGAGGGGGGGGGGGGGGGGGGGGTGTTAGGCTGTGAAGAATTATTTTCGCTTTCTCAATATTTTCAGCAAAACAATGTCCTAGACATTTTAACTAAAAAAAAAAAACAGTAACGTTTACATAGGGAGGGGTAGAAATGAAATCCCCCTTTTCCTCCTTACACACACACACACACACACACACACACACACACACAGTAGGCTACTTACCTTTGCGTTTCTACTGCTGGGGTCGCCATCTGCCCAACCATTTGGAAATGGGGCAGGATGGCCATGGTTTAAAAACAAAACAAGAGCCGGTTTAAAGCGAAAATGGAGAAGGAACGTGCCACCCACGTCAGAGATGAAGGCAACGCACACTTCCTATCTTGTCTTCCTCAAAACGTGTCGCTTTGAAATAAAAACAAATGGTCTTTAAAACACCGACTCTGAGGCCTGGACGAAAAACAAACCGTCAGTATAACGATAAAATCAAGCTAAAACCCGAAGCATTAAAACCAGAATGCAAAGGAGAGAAGTCGCGACACTGGCAGGCAGAGGGTTTTACAGTGTGCTGAAAGTGTGAACTTTGCTCAGTGTGTGTGTGTGTGTGTGTGTGTGCGCGCGCGCGCGCGCCCCAGCACACGCACGTGTGTGCGTGCGTTTTGTGAGAGTGCATGTGTGTGTGTGTGTGTGTGTGTGTGTGTATGTGTGTGTGTGTACGTGCATGTGTGTGTGTGTGTGTGTGTGTGTGTGTCCGTGTGGAGTGCGAGGGCGCGCGCGCACCCCGATAACTCCCGACATCAATAGATCCCCGCACCGATAGATCCCTATTAACGGAATTTAGAATCACTGCGGGGATCTATTCGTGCGGGGATCTATCGGTGCGGGGATCTATTCGTGCGGGGATCTATCGGTGCGGGGATCTACCAATGCGGGGTACTATCGGGATAGCTTTCGACATCAATAGATCCCCGCACCGATAGATCCCCACACCAATAGATCCCCACAGTGATTCTTAATTCCGTTAATAGCTGAGCTGACCCTTCGCACCACGTCATTGTAAATGTATGTCAGTGTGAGTGAGTGAATGCGCGTGGTGACGTGAGCGTGCGTGTTGGGTTCAGCTCGCGGCGCTTTGAGCAAGTGTAGATCGTTTGGAATTGCGCCTTTCAAAATTCATTATTATTTAAAAAAAATGCACTGCACATACGTTTAGTCGAGTTTTGTTGTAAGCGATTTTTTTTAACCGAAACTCTACTGTATATACATTTTCTGGGCAGCTATCAACTCTGCTATGTCGAGGTGGATTTTCGTTGAAAAATCTACAGGAAATTAAAAAAAAAAAAAATCAATTTTTTTCAAAGCCATTTTGAGAGAGCGGGAGGTAGCTATCTACATTTTAAAAATTGTATAGCTGACTTAACGATATTCAGAAATTTGAATGAAAATATTTATTTTTAAGACAATTGTGAAAAATCAAAACAAAATTAAGAAATCAAATGATTACAAAATTGCAAGACAGCTGTCATCTATATCCACGTGACCATGTCCTGAAATCGGTCAAATTTTCCAATATGAAAATAATAACTGCTCTGTTGAGGTTGTTTTGCAGTAGAAAAAAAAAATTGTGAACGAAACTTTTAAAAATTCAAATTGTAAAAGCAATCTCGATGAGCGGCAGTTACCTATCTCCATTTCCCAAATGGAATGTGAACTTAATGACAATTTAGAAATTTTACTGAAGAGCATTTATTTTGAAAATACTTGTCAAAAAATGAAAAAATTAAGAAATAAAATAATGAAAGGTATCTCAAGACAGCAGTCAGCTATATTCATGTTTCAAAGTCAGTGAAAGTTTGGGATATGAATGTAACGGACTGCTTTCTCGAGGTTGTTTTATGGTGAAAAAAAATCTAAGCGCAGTTACAAACTCAATTATGAAAACAGTCTCCAGAGATTGGAGCTCACCAATATCCTTTTTCTAAATGGAAGAGATGACTTCGCAAGAAGAAACAAAACGTGTAGAAACAAAATAAATTTTATGATTTGGGCAAAATTAAAATATCAAATGACAAACTGAAGCTCGAGCAAAACAGTCAAATTCAGCAGAGGAACACTTTATGAAACGACTAGTCCATAAGAGAGAGGGTCGGAGGAGCCAGGATAACATCTGTGGAGAACACTGTGCATGTTCAAACCACGTCCCAGACTGAATGGCTGACTGCTCTCCAGTAGTCATCGAGGTTGCGGTTGCCGGCATTGTACTGTCTCTTTAAGTTCGTCAGCTTTTTCTCCAGCTGCCTCCTCCACTTTCTTCGGCGAGAGGTGGAGTGTCGCCATTCTCCGCGGATGTGATCTTTTGTTTCTGTACTTGCCTGAAGATCTTTCAAGTGTCGAACGAATGTCCACAGACTTGGGTGGCGAACTTGTACCGCAACGCTGAACGCTCGATGGTAGGCTAGAAAACAATAAAAGTTTGTATCAGTTATAATACTGATTACAAAAAAACCTTTGAAAACCAAGGAGCTATGGGCTTATATATGCTGGTGGGTGATGGAAAGCGCCAACAGCAATGAAATCTTGCAAGTACATTTAGTTGCTTCCCAAAAATACAACAAATTATGGAAAGCACAAAAATACACTGGTAACATAAGACAGTTGTGCTCTGCATTGCTAACATTAAACATCTGCACACATTTCACTGTTTGAGAACTCAAAGGTGAATATTTCTAGCGTTCCTAGAAAGGGACAGCAGGCTTAAATGGCTTATTACAGTGAATAGCTTGAAATTGTTTTCTGAAAAATGATTATGCGTTTTCAGCCTTTCAGAATGATAAGTAAACCCATGAATACAAACGTCATGACCACTACTACTACTACTACTATTATTGCTACTACTAAACCCACCTTCTACGTTGTTATTTGTGCGCTGGCTCATGTCTCGGTTGAAGACGTTCCACACGTCCGGGGGAAACGTAGCGGCTTGTCCCACGTACGTGTTTCTGATGTACCTGAAGAAATCGTCCACAGATGGGTTTTGCACGGCTAGGCGTCTTGTACGTCTTGCATTTTCCAAGTTGGTAAAGTTGAGTCTCATGAGGGCCTGTGGCAGATACCCAAGCGCCATCACTTTCCTCAGGATTTCCTTGATGCGGCGATTTTGACGATACGCTACAGCCAGTCCAAGATCCTGGATTTTTTCTCCACAGTGACTGCGTAAAGTGGAAATAACATGCATGTATGGCTGTGGCAGGAAACTCTACGCGAATAGCAGTTTGTAGAGCAATCTCGAAATCAGTGATCACCATGCCTGGTCTCCAGCAGTGATGAGTTAGAGCTCTCACACGTGCTTAGATTTCCTGGAAAACATGTCGGTAGTGAGCAACAGTTTTGGTATCCATGAGAACGTGGACAAGGGAATGACAAAGCCATGGAAGTCCCCCATGATTGTAAAAAATGTGTGTATGGAGGAGGGCACACTCTGAAAGTGGCGTCCATATACACAGTATGGCATTGAGCCAGCTTTTGAAGGTTCTCGTCAGTAGTGAAAACAGCAATGCCAGCTTGATTGTCCAGGTGCTGCAGATACCGACTGCCAAGCCACGTTTCGGACCATGGGCCGGCAATCTGGACGTCGGCTAAAGTGGCAGGTATGGGTGGCATCATAGCTCTTCTTCACCGTTCGATTGACGATTTCACAGAACTGAAGTTGGGAATGGTCGGTCGGTCTCCACCTCCTTGTCTGTGGAGCCTAGCCACTTCTCCGTCGTATATTCTTCTGACAGGCAGGGTGGGATTTTGGGCAACTACCTCTTGCATGTCTCGTCTGATCCCAATGTGTTCTGTCATGCTACTGTCTTCACAATGGTTGTGTGTCGGTTCATTGGGATTGGCTGTTTGTATGTTGGGGTTGGCTTCGTCTTGTGCAAACACATTAGTTCTTATGACTGTTCTGCAATCCTGTCTCCAGCAGCGCCATACAAGTCGGCCTCCTGAAATCTTATGTCTGTGATATCGAAAGCCAGCCACAACTAACACCTTCCCTCTTTTTTCTCCGGGAAGTAACTGTGCATGGGGAGCTTGTGCAGCTATTTTGTTTCCTGAAGGGACGCGTGTGCAGCACTCTTGTTCAGCTTCCTGTCGGCAGTCTGACCTACATACGACTCTGATTTCCTTTTTTAG
>JADBJO010003322.1:57430-67430 GCA_016801955.1 Conus betulinus | reverse complement strand
TCTACGTAACGCCATGTGCGTGTCTTCCCCCATGTCAACACAGTGACTGCAATGCCTCTAGGTAACGCCATGTGTCTTCCCCCAATGTCAACACAGTGACTGCAGTGCCTCTAGGTAACGTCATGTGTCTTCCCCCCAATGTCAACACAGTGACTGCAATGCCTCTAGGTAACGCCATGTGTCTTCCCCCAATGTCAACACAGTGACTGCAATGCCTCTAGGTAACGCCATGTGTCTTCCCCCAATGTCAACACAGTGACTGCAGTGCCTCACACAGTGACTTCAGTGCCTCACACAGTGACTGCAATGCCTGAAGGTAACGTCATGTGCGTGTCCTCCCCCCCCAATGTCAACACAGTGACTGCAATGCCTCACACAGTGACTTCAGTGCCTCACACAGTGACTGCAATGCCTGAAGGTAACGTCATGTGCGTGTCCTCCCCCAATGTCAACACAGTGACTGCAATGCCTCTAGGTAACGCCATGTGTCTTCCCCTAATGTCAATACAGTGACTGCAATGCCTCTAGGTAACGTCATGTGCGTGTCTTCCCCCAATGTCAACACAGTGACTGCAATGCCTCAAGGTAACGTCATGTGCGTGCCCTCAATGTCAACACAATGACTGCAATGCCTCACACAGTGACTGCAATGCCTCAAGGTAACGTCATGTGCGTGCCCTCAATGTCAACACAGTGACAGCAGTGCCTCTCACAGTGACAGCAGTGCCTCTCACAGTGACTGGAATGCCTCACACAGTGACTGCAATGCCTCACACAGTGACTGCAACGCCTCAAGATAACGCCATGTCCGTGTCTTTCCCCAATGTCAACACAGTGACTGCAATGCCTCTAGGTAACGTCATGTGCGTGCCCTCAATGTCAACACAGTGACAGCAGTGCCACACAGTGACTGCAATGCCTCACACAGTGACTGCAATGCCTCACACAGTGACTGCAATGCCTCAAGGTAACGCCATGTGCATGTCCTCCCCCAATGTCAACACAGTGCCAGTTTTCAAGGGGGTTCAGGACTGCCTCTTGCTGGATGGCTCGGCTGTTGAGGACAATGCTTCTCTGGGGTCCACTGACACCCTTGGGTGTAATGCATTCTTGTTTGTCTTTTAGCTGACTCTGGGTAAAGTGATGGTGAGAAAAAAGACGCACCACAGGGAAATCCCGTTGACAGCGGGAAAGGCCACGACCAGGGACCCTCTTCACAGGGTAACTGAGACCATTGTGGCGAAAGCTTGATAGCGTTTGGAGTGAGTGAGGTAGTGTGTTTATTGTGAAACGCTTAGAGGATAGGCGCTATAAAAAATACCCAATATATAATACATAGTTGTACTGTTTTCCCTTGTCAGCGAAACAGCATCGAGAGGGGCTACAGCATGCGGGTATCTCTCAATGGAGGCGACTTTGGCCAGTGGCTCTGCAGTCATGAAACATGGGCTGGTACATCTATGAGAAGCCTTTGTGGAGGCTCTGTTGTGTCGTATCCAGTGGCTATCGTACAATGGCATCTGCTAGGCAACGGTTCTTTCCCTTGACGTCTTAATGCCATGCCATGCCATGTGTGTGCCTGCATCCCATGTCAAGGTCCTCAAGGTCTGACCAGCAACGCTGGACTAATGGGTAGGTCAGACACCTACTAAGTCGTTGCCACGAGACCCTCTTCTTACTTTAAGTTCTCTCATCTTAGTTAATGAATCATTTGTTCATCAGCTAAAAATCATGCGCAGTGTGGTCTCAAAACTTAGCGCATGTGGTGTCGCGCATACGATGGACGAGTCCACACGCAGTGAGCCCTCTCTGATGAAACTGGATTGAACGGAACCTACGTCAAGACAGTACAGGATTTCAAGGGCGGTGCTGGATCGCTCCTATCTGGTGGCTCAGTGGCTGAGGACGGTACTTCTCTGGGTGCCACTGGCACCTTCGGGAGCATCATTAGTCTTCTTTCTGGACTCCACGCCTTCATGCTTCTACCTGTAGTTCGCCTTCAGCGCGCGTCTGGATGTTCACCTCACCTGCCCATACACTGGGCTGCACTGTCACATGTGTTTTCTTGCCTTTTGGCTGCTTTCAGGGAGCCAAGCTCTATCTTTATCATTATTCTACAACTGATTTGTGTGACGTTCGGGGACGTGTCTGCCTTTTCCGTTCAACTCCAGCAAGCCGTAGACAAGCAATATAATGTTCTTGTGGTTTCGACCTGCACAAGGCATTGTTTTGACTCAGCCTAGGCTCAGAGTGGCATCCCTCCTGCTTAGAATGATGCGAAGGTCGTTGGAGTGCCGGATTCTGTTTGAATCCTTTATAGATGTAGACAGAGAAAGGCTTTAAAGCCGATCATCGGCCATTCGTTTATCTTCATTCAATTCGGCGAATTCAGCTGTTTGTTCAGCTATGACCAGTTTGTTTGTTTGTTTGTTTTGTCTTTCTTTTTTTCTGAAACAGAAGTATTTTCTATGGCAGTTTCCTCTTTCTTTATTCTTTTACTCGGTCGTTGTGATAACGTTGGCAGGTTTCAGGGTTTTATGTTTGTTTGTTTGTCTGTTTGTTTTCTGCCTGTTCATAGTCTTCTCTCTCATATCAAAGCTTCAATGGAAGACAGGGATATGGACATCGGAATGCTAAAACTAAAAGGTAATAATAATGAAACTACTACTACTACTACTACTACTACTACTACTACTACCACTGCTACTACTACTACTACTACTACCACTGCTACTACTACTACTACTACCACTACTACTACTACTACCACTACTACTACTACTACTACTACTACTACTACTACTACTACTGCTACTACTTTTTTCACGGAGAACTTCCGTTTTTCCCCTCACCCCTTGGTGCCAGGGTAGGGCAACCCACTCTGGGGTCAGACTTGGGTTTGATGCTACGGGCGGCAAATCCACCCTGACCCTCCCCATATTTTTTCTGCTACTCCCTCTCCAAATCCACCCATTAGTTCACAATGAACTTTTGATTTGTTCTCTTTATCCACAACACTTGAATACTTTTTTTTCTTTCTCCACCTCCCTACCCCCTCCCTTTTACCCCCCCTCTCCATATTAGGGGTTGGGAGGGGGTGGAAAGGGGTAGTAAACATGAATATGGGTTTATGTTTCCACATGTTTTATATTCACTCCTGTGTCTAAGAATAGAAATGCCTGTGCCAATGTGTAAGCTTAGAGATGTATTCAACCCATATGTGCTTACAAGTACGGCGCGTGATGTGTGCGTGTGTGTGTGTGTGTGTGTGTGTGTGTGTGTGTGTGTGTGTGTGTGTGTGTGTGTGTGTGTGTGTGTGTGTGTGTGTGTGTGTGTGTGTGTGTGTGTGTGTGTGTGTGTGTGTGTGTGTGTGTGTGTGTGTGTGTGTGTGTGTGTGTGTGTGTGTGTGTGTGTGTGTGTGTGTGTGTGTGTGTGTGTGTGTGTGTGTGTGTGTGTGTGTGTGTTGTGTGTGTGTGTGTGTGTGTGTGTGTGTGTGTGTGTGTGTGTGTGTGTGTGTGTGTGTGTGTGTGTGTGAATGACATCACCGGGCTCGGCATGATTTCTTGTTTCACTTGCTACCTAGGTTTTGACAGTGGTCTGTGGATTGATGGGAGCGAAACAGACTGATAATTGCGCTTGTGATTATTTGCAGAATACTTCATTGTGTGTCTCTTGCATTGATATTTTACCTTTGTTACTGGCTGGGATTTCTTTCAGCGCTTTGTTTGTTGCTGCTTTGAAATGTGTATTGTTGTTTGCGTTACAGTATTCACTGATCTTTGTATTTTTTTCTCACTTATATAGTGGATCGTGTTGTCCTTGTTGGCCTGCATAATGTCAGAACGTGGTAGCCCTTGGCTAACCGAGGACGGACTTAGAGTGGGGCATCTAAATATTAATCATGTTATGAATAAGATTACTGAAATTTCATCCATATTATCAAATTTTGGCAAACATGTTCACATATTTGGTTTTTCAAAATCCCATTTATCACCTTTCATATCTAATAGTGACCTTTCAATTCCAGGCTATAATATAATTCGTAAAGACCCCATTCAGAAAAGAGAAACTGGCATAATAGTGTATGTCCATCAGTCAATTAAAGTTGAAAGAATTGGTTACCTCGAACAGCATCACATAGAAACTGTTTGGATCGAAATACAACTGAAGTACAACAAGCCCCTACCTCTATGTTTTTCTATACAGGAATCCAGCCGAACATGTCGACTGGATCGACCGCTTTATTTCAATGTTGGAAAATGCTAATGATAATTACAAAGATGTCATAATATTAGGTGATTTTGATATTGATTTATTCAAAACTGATAATCATTGGACCCAAACTTTTTAATCATTTGGTTTGACACAATCAATAAAATGAGCTACCCGTGTAACCAGTTCTTCTGAAACATTAATAGATCATATATATGTTACCAGTTCAGAAACAATAGTAGAATCAGTTGCTCCTGTTTATGGCTGCGGTGACCATTTTCCGATTTGTTTTACGTGGACCAAAAAGGTGTGTCAAAATTCCCAAGTTAAATCATAAAACGATACATTCCGGAACTTTTCTAAATTTGATCGTGCAAAATTTCTCTCAGATCTTTTAAATTCCCCTTTAAATGACGTGTATCAGCATACTGACCCCAGTCAAGCTCTGCAAGTATGGTATAACATCTTCCATGACGTATACAATAAGTATGCCCCTCTTCAAACTGAAAGAGTAAAACAACGAATAAAACCACCATGGCTTACAAAAGAAATACAGGACACTATATATCAAAGGGATTATCTGTTAAAAAAAATGGCTCTCGCGAAGAATTCAAAAAGTACAGAAATAAGGTGACCTCCTAATACGATACGATCAAAGAAAAGGAAATATTTCTTGGATCTAATCAATAGAAAGAAAGACAGTAAATCTATTTTGAAAGCTATACATGGCTTAACCAAGAATAATTCTGGCCCTGTATTATACTTAACGAAAAAATATATCTGCAAGTGAACTGAACGACCATTCTGTAAGTATAGCAAATCAAAAAGTAACTATCTACAATAATTACTGAAATACTGCCACCAGAAGAACATCCATTCAGCTTTGAATATTAGTGTCATAGATGTTCACGAAGTTTTCTCTTCTCTTAGTCAAGTAAGACATACAGCAACTCGTGGAACTGATGGAATTGACGGGAAAATTCTTAAGCTATCAGCATCTGTTATAGCAGAAACTCTCGCATACATTTATAATCTCTGCATTGGTAAGCATTGCTTTCCTGATACTTTTAAACAAGCTAAAGTCATACCATTGTACAAATCAAGAAATATGGCTGATCCTTCTAGATATCGACCTCTCTCTATTCCATCAGTTCTTCCAAACCATTAGAACAACACATAAAAAAAGCGTCTTCTTTCTCCTGTCAAAAAATTCGATCTACTACACCCTAATCAATCCGAATTTAGAGAGAATCATTCTCGTCAAACAGTTCTTACCAAGATAGTTCATCGATGGCTTTCAAATATAAACAACAAACACTTTTCCGGAGTACTCTTCGTGGATTTTGCTAAAGCCTTCGATGTCATTAATCATGAACTTTTGCTCAGAAAGTTAATTATTTATCGACTAACTTCCGACATTCTAAAACTCATTTTATCCTTCCTTTCCAACAGGCAACAATTAGTATTATTAAATGATTGTTATTCTTCTTTGATTCCCAATAACTTTGGTGTACCATAAGGCTCGGTGCTTGGTCCGCTGCTGCTGTTCTTATTCTATATTAATGATTGACCATTAACCTTGACTTCTCATTGTGAGATGTTTGCCGATGATACCACTATTGACACTAATAACTCTAATGCTCAGCAAGTCTACCTTGACATTCAGAAAAAAATATCAACCTTCTCGGTAAATGACACAACTCAATCATATGTCTCTGCATCCTCAGAAAAACGAAATTCATGTTGATTACAACAATGCAAAAACATCAAAATGTAACCGAAAACTTGCCAATCCTTTATATTGGTAACGAAAAAAAATCAAAGAGGTTTTCTAATAACAGAGTCTTAGGAATAGCAATCGACAACAACCTATCTTGGTCGAAACATTTAGAACTTTTTTCCAAAAATCTTGCCGTAAAACTGTATTAGCTCAGGAAAATTAAAAACAAACAAACAAACAAAAAAAAACCACTTTTAGATTATACACCAGAAAAATTTTTTTTTCATCTTATATTCAGCCAGTGATAGAAACAACGTTCAAAATCTCCCCTCTGAGACCTGTCCCACTTTCCAAGATGGCGCCATTGTGTGTTTACATCGTACGTGACTGAACTCCAGTGACTATCACCGACCATCATTTGCTTCTGCACCAAGCAATCCTACTTGAAACTCACTGTTTGCTTCAAACATCGAAGCTTCCTATTGCTGCCAGCCATCAAACAATACATGCCTCTGTATAGCCTGCTGACTGTGAGTATGTTTCAGTTTACCTCCCACATGAAAAATGCTATCACCCAACTGATACTCATGTCTTTTACCCCCCACTAAGGATGCAATTTCTATCTTATGCCATCTCTGTCATTGCCATCCTTGTCAGTATGCTTGAGACGGACAGCTATGAGTCTGAGACCCATGATGCTGTCCCCCTGACAGAACTTTCTAGTTACCATTGTGGTACGTGTGACAAGTCTGTCACAAGTTTTGACCGTGGGGTCGCATGCGAAGGGTGTGGCCAATGGTTCCATGCTGATTGTCAGAGCATCGGAGACTCATATAAACAACTAGGAGCGTCTGATATAGTATGGAGATATTTAGTCTGCGACTGCGCAAACTACAGCGTGACAGCTTTCGACCTGCACGACGTACGGAAAACGACTCTGTTTCTTGATTCCTCCCTACCGTCTCCTTGGGCATCACCTTCAAGCCACTCCACTCCTCCACACCAAGCAGACAGGTCCGCCAGAATAAGCAGGAAAATCGCCCTCTCCGCTTCTTAAATGTTAACGCCCGTTCCTGTGTGAAAAACCTTCCAGGTATGTTAGACCTGATTGAGACCACCAAACCGGACATTATCTTTGTAACGGAGACGAGGCTTGATGGCAGCATTGCTGACAACGAAATACTGCCGCCTTACTATACAGTGTGAAGGTGTGACAGAAGCCGAGAGGGTGGAGGTTGCCTTGTCGCAGTTGCAAATCACCTGACCAGCTACAAGGTTCCTGAACTGTCCGTCCCTGACTGTGAGCTTGTATGGGCCAAAATAAAGCTGAAAGGAAGGAAAGACCTCCTGGTTGCTGCCTGTTACAAGCCAGATGATGGAGACGAGGACAGTCTAAATCGCTTCTCAACGTCAGTCCAGCGCGTCTCCTCCCTAAACGCCTACGTGGTGATCGGGGGTGACTTCAACCTGCCCTCCCTCGACTGGACAACATGCAGCCTCAAGACTCCCAGTGTCTACCCCAGACTGCACACACAGTTCCTGGACCTCCTCAACGATCACGGGTTACAGAAGATGGTCACCTTCCCCACCAGAGAGAACAATACCCTCGACCTCTTCGTAACCAACTCCCCACATTGGTCCCACGTACGGAGGGAGTTCCAGGAATCTCCGACCATTTCGCAGTCTACATGGAGTTCCAGATCCAGCCAGAGCGACGCAACAACACCAAGAGGCTTGTTCCCTGTTACAAGCGAGCAAATTGGTCTGCACTACACGCTGCTGCTGCTAAACTCGCGGACTCCATCCTTGCCTCCTTTGACACCAGCAGTGACACTGAAGAGATCTGGACTGCGTTCAAGAACGGGCTGCACCAGATCGTCCACTCCCATATCCCGCATACCACTCCAAAGGCCAAGTACGAGAAGCCCTGGGTGGACTGTAAGTCAAAAGCACTCATCCGTAAGAGAGACAGAACCTACAAGAGATGGAAGAAGTCTGGCGACCCAGGACACCTTCAGGAACTCAAAGAGCTGAAGCGCCAACTTTGCAGGAACTACTGGATCCATTCAGCCCGCCTCATCGAGGACAGCAGAAAAGATGGCGGCAGAGTCTCCAAGGCGTTCTGGGGTACGTAAAAGCCAAGAAGACGGAATCTACGAATGTCTCTGCCCTAAAGGTTGATGGCCGCCTTGTAACGGACGCCCAGGACCAGGCTGAGATCCTGAACCACCAATTCCAGTCGGCATTGAACAAAAGGACACCTGCACTCCTGAAGACTTCGAAGCCAGGACAGGGCTCAGCCTCAACACCGACGGTCCAAAGTGCAGTACCATCACCATCAGGCAGGAAGGCGTCAAGAAGCTGCTGAGCAACCTGAAGACCAGGAAGGCTCCCGGCCCCGACGGCATCACCCCCATAATCCTGAAAGAGCTCGCCAGCGAACTCGCACCCGCCCTTACGCTGTTGCTCCAGTCCTCCATCAACTCTGGCACTGTTCCGTTAGACTGGAAGACCGCCCATGTCTCGCCCATCTTCAAGAAAGGCGAACGGTACAGACCAGCAAACTATCGCCCCATCTCTCTGACTAGCATACCTGGAAAGGTGCTGGAGCACATCATCGTCCACAACATCATGGACTTCGCAGAGAGCAACAACATCCTCTGCAGGGAACAGCATGGCTTTAGAAAGCAGCGGTCCTGTGTCAGCCATCTGATAGGCCTTGTGGATGAGATCACCCTACAGCAGGGAAAAGGGCAAGCAGACAGACATGCTAGTCATGGACTTTGCGAAGGCCTTTGACAAGGTGTCCCACTCACTCCTGACCCACAAAATACAGCACTACGGAATCACCGGCAGCATCAACAACTGGATCCAGAGCTTCCTAAGCGACAGGAGACAAGCAGTTGTCGTTGACGGTGTCACCTCCACCTTCGTGCCCTGTAGAGTCAGGAGTCCCCCAGGGCTCTGTCCTCGACCCTTGCCTCTTCCTGCTTTACATCAACGATCTCCCCAAGGGCCTGACTTCCACCGTACGGCTCTTTGCAGACGACACAGCCTGTCACAAAACAATCCCAAAGCCGCCGACCAGCACGATCTGCAGAGAGACCTGGACAAGCTCGCTGACTGGGAAGAAAAGTGGCTGATGCCCTTACACCACCCGGACAAGTGTGAGGCCCTACACTTTCGCAAGCGATGGCAGAAAACATATCATCTGAGAGAAGTCTTCCAGCGACGCTAAGTACCTCGGTGTCATCATCTCCACCGACCTCAGCTGGAAGAAACATACCAGCAACGTCGCCACGAAAGCCAACAAGACCCTTGGCTTCCTGCGACGAAAACCTAAAGGTCGGCTCCATCTCTATCAAAGACCAAACTACAAGACCATGGTGCGCCCCCAGCTGGAATATGCGTGCGAAGTTTGGGATCCGCACACTGACAACAACACACAGTCCCTCGAGAAGATCCAGAGGAGGGCTGCCCGCTGGGCAGTAAACCGCTACCGCCAAACATCGAGCGTGGGAGAAATGCTTGACCAGCTGAGATGGGACATCACTGGAAGATCGGCGAAGAAGAACCCGCCTGACAACACTGTACAAGTACCACCATGGTGACATCATGATTGAGACCAGCCATGCGCCAAGACTCCTGAAAACTGGATACGCCACTCGGCACTTTCATGTACACCAGTACGCCCATGGAGTCCAGCTGCAGAAACTACCGTAAATACTCCTTCTTCCCCCGCACCATCAAGGAGTTCAGTAAGCTCCCCACCTGAGGCCATTCAATCAGCCTCGGTGGTGGACTTTCAGTCCTACCTCTGATCCCCCCCCCACAACCCCCCCCCCCATCCCCCCACCCCCGTTTCTCTCCCCCCATCCCCTCCCACCCCATGCCTAGAGTACAAACCCTCTCCACCACACTCCAAAGTAGGGCCTGCCAAAGTATGGTTAGAGGTCTGAAATAGTGAGTGTGGTGGCCCCCACTTCCCCTGTCCACTGTCCATGCAATTAGGTAGTGAGCACTGACTGCATAAAGTGACCCATACTCCCCCAGCAAACTGGAACCCCT
>JADBJO010003322.1:42430-49930 GCA_016801955.1 Conus betulinus | reverse complement strand
TACAAGGAGGACTTTAGAACATACCACACGTCAATGTTACATAATGTTACACCAAGAGAACTTTACAATATACCACACATCACTGAGACATATATACCAAGAGAATTTTAGAACATACCACACATCAATGTTACATATACCAGGAGAACTTTAGAACATATCACACATCAATGTTACATAACATTATACCAAGAGAACTTTAGAACATACCACATATCAATGTTACATACACCAAGAGAACTTTAGAACATACCACACATCATGGCTGTATGTTATACCAAGAGAGAACTTTAGTACATATTACACATCAATGTTACATAATATTATACCAGGAAAATTTTAGAACATACCACACATCAATGTTACATAACATTATACCAAGAGAGCTTTAGAAACATACCACACATCAATATTACACACACCAGAAAAACTTTAGAATATATCACACACCAATGTTACATAATGTTACACCAAGAGAACTTTGGAATATGCCACACGTCAATGTTACAATATACCAAGAGAAGTTTAGAACATGCCACACATTAATGTTACATATGGCAAAAGAAGTTCAGAATACACCATACGTCAACGTTACATGTACCAGAACACCACAACATAATACTCACAACAACATCACATGTCTCAGGAGAACTTGTCAAGTCAAGTCAAGTCAAGTAAACTTTATTATCTCAAATTGAGAAATTAATTTGTGGTCACACACATTCACAGCAAATAAACAATAATTTAGTCACATTACCCATTTCTCACATATGACATACATTCATATAAAGGATTTGGATTTCAATTAAACATTTCCTCGGTTCATAAAATCAATGGACAGGGGAATAAAACTTTGCTTAAATCTGACTCTTCTGCATTTAACCGATCGATATCTTCGTCCTGACTGAAGAAGGTCATACTGATTTGCAAGAACGTGGGTCTGGTCACACGCAATCTTCTTCGCTTTATAAACAACACGGCACCTGTACAGCTCACTCAGACTTTTTTGTCTCTCACCAACGACTTTTCCTCCCACACTTGGGAACACCTTCACGACAACGTTGCAAATCCCAAAAGAATTTTGGAACACACTCGTTAAAAACGCTTTCTTTAAAAGTCTTTTGGGGTTCATTATAAAGAAGAGAATATCCATAAAACTTATAAAAACACATTTATATATTTTCTAAATATCTAAATAGAAAGTATTTACAAGAATTGAAAGAAGACAAATGAAGGAGTTAACAAAACACAACTAAAACGACTACCAAAATATAACAAATAAGGAGTGAATGGTTTGTAGACATTTCAAGCCACTAATAGACAGACATGAAACATACAAACAAGACAGACTGACAAACGTTCTTTTTATAATACAGCCTCTTGTCTCAAAATGATTAGGGTGGAATGTCATAGTAAACGCAATGCTGTAACGACAATAGTGTTACATGTTACAGCGATCAGCGCATAAACAGCCTGTAGCACTGACAGACACATAGTAACGGCAACAAAATTGAAAACAAAAAAATACGCCATAGAAGTATAGAGCTTACAATATTCAGAATATTCTTGCGAGCTATGAACTTTTTTTTAAACGGTATTTTAAATTATTGACAAAACCGTGCAACCTCAGGAACATGTCCATTTAAACAAATCTGAAATAAATGTTAGCGAACCGCCAAGGGAACAACAAAAAAAATACGTGGGCAAACGAATCGCAAGAAAACAAATACGACGCGTTTCGACCTCTTAGGCCTTCTTCTGGCAAGATACAAAACAATTAGGACAACGAAAACGAACAAGCAATCGTTTATCTTCAATCACTTGAGTGCAAGATAAACGCTGTATGAAAACGAGACTGCCAGAAGGGAGATAATGTGAGTCAAGGAAGTAATGATGATAATTATATTACTGATAGGAATACTTATAATGGTAATGGTGATGATCAAAATATTGAGAAAAAAATAAAAAAGGCAGTATTACTACCCCTTTTGGTGATAATTATTTGTTTTTAATGAAGGTGATGATGATAGTGTTGATAATGATAATGTGATGACAGTGCTACTGAGAGCAGTAATAATAACAGTAATATTAGTACGGTAATAGTAGGAGGAAAGGAATGGAGATGGTCAATGGGTAAAAGTTGATAGTGCTGCTGGAGCAGGGAGAAGGTGGTGAGGATCAATATTGTAATGTTAATGATATTAACAGTACGTGAAAAGGAATAGGGATGATCAAAGAGTGAAAGGTCAACAGTAGTACTGGAGCAGAGGAGAGGGGGTGGGGGGGGGGAGGGGAGAGAGGAGAGAGAGAGAGAGAGAGAGAGAGAGAGAGAGAGAGAGAGAGAGAGAGAGAGAGAGAGAGAGAGAGAGAGAGAGAGAGAGAGAGAGAGAGAGAGAGAGAGAGGAGGAAGGAAAAAAGACGGACGTGTGTATGCATGTGTGTGTGTGTGTGTGTGCGCGCGCGCGCGCGCGCGCGCGTGTGTGTGTGTGTGTGGTGGATAGGTGCATACTACTTTAGGGTGTTGATGCTATGATGGTGGAGGGAAGAAGGGGATGGGGTTTACATACTAACTAACTGGGGGGGGGGGGGGGGGGGGGAACATTCTAACACCTTTATACAATATCTCTCTCTCTCTCTCTCTCTCTCTCTCTCTCTCTCTCTCTCTCTCCCTTTTTTCAATTAGATACGTTATTGCGTCTAAGTAATAATACTATTGATTCAAACAGTTATTGCTGGCATAATAGGACATAATGATTATAAGTATAGTGGTAAAAACGATGGTGACAGTAACAATAACAAACAACGACATCAGTATTGTTGTAATGATGGAATGTCCGTGATGATGAAGACAGTAATGATAATAGTGATAAGACGATGATAGTAACGATAGCAATAAAGGTATTCAGTAATATTGGTAACCAAAAATATTAGGTGGAGTGCTCAATGAATAACAGCAGACAGTACTGTTGGATGAGGATAATAATAATAGTGGTAATGAGAAGTGCAGTAACACTAGCAAAAAAAAAAAAAGCAGCGGCTGGAAAGGGATGGGAATGATGTTTGCTGGGATGACAGTGCTAGCATTTCTGTTTATTGAAAAAAGAATCGAGAGATGTCTCAAGAGGAGAGACTTAGTGTAGGGAAAGGGAAAAGGAATGTCCGAGGTAAACAATAGGAGGTATGTTAGTATGCGTGTGTGTAGGTGGCGGATACTGCAGGCTGGTTTAAGTAGTATGTACCATACCACCTCTGCAGCACCAACCAGCAATATCCTCCACCTGCACACACGCATACCAACCTACCTCCCACAATTTACCCCAGACATATGTTACAGCCACCTTACTATTCCCTTTTCCTACAGTCACTAAGTCTCTCCACTTGCTACATCATTCTACTTACTCCCCCCCCCCCCCCCACCCCCCAGGTAGTATGTAAACCCATCCCCTTCTTCCCTCCACCATCATAGCATCAACACCCTAAAGTAGTATGCACCTATCCACCACTGCAATATTATCCCACAAAATCCTCCACCAACATACACATACCACCATATCTCCCATTATGTATCTCATACACAACTTACAGCTACCTTCCTTTTCCCCCTCACTACACTCTCGCTATTTGTCACATCATCAATCTATTTTTTTATTCAGATACTTGTCCACTCCATTTTCTTCTTCTGGTTTTCTTTTTAATTTCATAAACTGTTTCCTCTACAAGAGCTTCTCTTTCCTCTCCCCTCTTCCCTGTGCATAGGTGTGTAGGTGTTTTTGTAGCTATGCGGAAACACACACACACACACACACACACACACACACACACACACACACACACACACACACACACACACACATTCACGCACACACACACACACACACACACACACACACACACACACACACACACACACACACACACACACACATTCACACACACACACACACACACACACACACACACACACACACACACACACACACACACACACACACACCGTATCTTTGTGTACATTTCCTTCATACACAAGTGAGGCCATCTGAGATATTTAACCTTATGATAATCTGAATGTTACTTAGAGAACTTCACTGAAAATGTGGTACATGAGTTTCAAGAAATTCTCTCTGAAATACCTAGATGTGCAAAGGTTCTTCTTCTTCTTTTTTTTCTTCTTCTTCTTTCTTCTTCTTCTCTTCTTCTTCCTCCCAAGACAGGAATGTTCCATTCCAGTAGAAACACTAAATGATCATTTTGCGAATATTGGTAACAAGCTAAACATAGGGAAAGATAAAACTAGCATTTTTGATACTGCGAATTTACAGAAATTTTGTGATGCAAAAAATATACACGCAAAGTTTTCTATCCCCTTATTATCTGTTAATGAAGTGTTTTTATATTTATCAACCTTGAAAAATAAAAGTTCATACAGCTTTGATGGAATCAGTCCCAAGATGTTAAAAACTATCTGTACCATATATTGTAGATTCTCTTACATATACCTCTTTAATCTATGTTTATCTAAACAATACTTTCCAGAAGCATTCAAACATGCAAAAATTATCCCTCTGCACAAAAAAGGGAATTTAGATGATCCAAATAACTACAGACCAATTTCGCTGCTATCGTCCGTCTCAAAGCCACTAGAACGTCATATCCATCACCATCTATCATCTTTTTGATTGAGAAACATAAACTGTTGTATATCAATCAGTCAGGATTTAGGAAACTACATTCATGTGAACGGCTTTGTGTCGGATCACAAATTTGTGGCTAAAAGATATCAACAGGAGGAAAGCAGTTGGTGTAGTGTTTATATGATTTAACAAAGGCTTTTGATTTAATTAATCACAATATATTGCTAAAAAAGCTTAATGTTTACGGCGTTGACAACGATACGGAATCATTTTCAGATCTCTTATTTGTCAAACCGTACGCAGTCCGTTTTTTCACGAGGTGTTATTTCTTCTAAAAGACAGTTGCCGAGAGGTGTGCCACAGGGATCAATCTTAGATCCCCTGTTGTTCTCTCTCTACATAAATGATCTGCCTTTATCAATTCAAAATGCAGTGTGTGATTTGTTCGCTGACGATACATCTTTACAATACTCTAGTCATAGCATCGATGAAATTAATTATCATTTAAATGCAAGCATGAAATCAGTGGAATACTGGTGTGATTCAAATGACATGCTTGTTCATCCTCATAAAAAACGAGTCTATCTTAATATGTGCACGTCAAAAAGACAAATCATAAAAGAAGCAAAATTAAAAATAATGTACAAAGATAAAACAATAAAACAAGTTACAAAGCACAAATTATTAGGCATCGTCATCGATGAAAATCTTTCCTGGCACGATCAGATCCATAACTAATCAAACAAGTCTCGTGTTGTGTGTGTTCCAGTTGTCACAGATAAAACACTTTCTCAACGAACATTCACGAAAAATGTACTATTTTGCTTTTGTTCAGGCTCGACTAGACTACTGCTCTATTATCTGGGGTAAATGTGCGCCATCTACTTTAAAACCACTTTGTTCATTGCAAAAGCGAGCCATTAAGATGATCAGCTGTCAGAAAAAATCCGATCCTTCTACGCATGATGTATTTAGATACAATAGAATACTACCTCTTCACTCATGTATAACTTTCAACACTCTGATCCCTTATGCACAAAATTGTTCATGACGCATGCCCAGATTATCTAAATCAATAGTGCATTACATCACCATCATGATTCGCTCAGATTCATTATTCCTAAAGCTAATCTAGATTTATTCAAAACAAGTTTCTCCTTCTGTGGCTGTAAAGAATGGAACACACTTCCCACAAAATACAGAAATATTCCCCAATTATCAGCTTTCAAAAATGAAGTAAAGTTACTTCTTTTTGATACTCATGACTGACCTATGCGTAGACATTAGCCTGACCGTACATACTTACCACAGACAAAAAAAGTGCACTGCAGATAAACGATGCAGTTGATTAAGATGTGTGTGTGTGTGTGTGTGTGTGTGTGTGTGTGTGTGTGTGCGTGTGCGTGCGTGCGTGCGTGCGTGTGTGTGTGTGCGTGTGTGTGCGTGCGTGCGTGCGTGTGTGTGTGTGTGTGTGTGTGTATGAGGTCTCTAGGAAATTACACCCACGCGTGTGTAAAGTAGCCTTCTCTCGACTAGATTGTGAGAGGGGGGGGAGGGAGAGGGGTGGAGAGAGAGAGAGAGAGAGAGAGAGAGAGAGAGAGAGAGAGAGAGAGAGAGAGAGAGAGAGAGAGAGAGAGAGAGAGAGAGAGAGATTTTAAGCATGAAATCGTGATATTGATGTTATTTTGTAAGTTGATGTTACCTTACCTTTTTTTTTTTTTTTTTTTTTTTCAATTTGTAGGTTTTTTATTTATTTATTTTTTTTTTCAATTTATAGTTGTTGTTGGGCAGAATTGTAAAAAGGCCTTCAATGAGCCTAATTCTCAACCCATTAAAGATTGCACACACACACACACACACACACACACACACACACACACACACACACACACACACACACACACACACACACACATACGGGGGGCGTTGTTTCAACTGGAGTTATTCCTATGTCCATGGTGAAGCACATGAGAATAGGCAGAAAAAGCATCATGTTGAGCATGGTGAATGCACTGCACACATATACATCAAGTTGTTCTTTTTACATCTGTTCACACAGATAGAATCGATTTGCTTAATGGGTGTTCATTTGTATACTGAATCATTAACATCTCTATACTAGTAGCAGCAGCAGCAGCCGCAGTAGTAGTAGTAGTAGTAGTAGTAGTAAAACATTGTAGCAGTAGCATAAGTGGCAATAGCAGCAGCAGCAGCAGCAGCACCACCACCACCACCACCACCATCACCACCACCACCACAAGCAGTAGTAGTAGTAGTAGGAGCATCAGCAGCGGTAGTAGTGCTACTCAATGTGCATTCTCCTTGTAGAGAACTTCGGGTGTTCCTCCCTGGATTAGCGCTGTTGTGCCAACACTGGGGACAATCTGCACTGTCTGCTGACCGCGACAGCGTGGACAGGTAGGATCATCTGATTTCTCTCACTGGACCAGGTTTGAACTGAAAGGTAGGAGGTCACGTACAGTCCCGGAGGTCACGTACAGTCCCAGAGGTCACGTACAGTCCCAGAGGTCACGTACAGTCCCACAGGTCACAGACACAGTCCCAGAGGTCACGTACAGTCCCAGAGGTCACGTACAGTCCCAGAGGTCACAGACAGTCCCAGAGGTCACGTACAGTCCCAGAGGTCACAGACAGTCCCAGGTCACGTACAATCCCAGAGGTCACGTACGGTCCCAGAGGTTACAGACAGTCCCAGAGGTCACGTACAGTCCCAGAGGTCACAGGCAGTCCCAGAGGTCACGTACAGTCCCAGAGGTCACGTACAGTCCCAGAGGTCACGTACAGTCCCAGACGTCACGTACGGTCCCAGAGGTCACAGGCAGTTCCAGACGTCACAGACAGTCTAAGA
>JADBJO010003322.1:20000-32500 GCA_016801955.1 Conus betulinus | reverse complement strand
TCGAATAACAACAATGACAAACCACACACGAGTCTCTTAAATCCAATGACACCAAAGACTACCGTGAATAGAAGATATGTCCCTAAAAGCCTTCGCTATGGGGACGTAAAACTCAACCATTCACTTCCCTTCTCTCTCCCCTCTCCTGGCATCGGAACAGTCGTGCACTTGGGCCTCAGCGACATTCTGCTTGCTACAAGGTAAATGTGAGTCCATATTTGTTTTGTTTTGTTTTGCTAGGCTAGGACTTAGTCTAGATGCGTTAACATAGAATTGGGCTTGGCTAACGGTACTCTCTATAGTGCAGAAAAAAAAAATGCAGGTTCAATTGGATTCTGGTGTTTCGGTTCAATGTTAGATGTGCCTTCTGCCTCTACTCTCTATCTACCTGACTGTTTAAACCACTCCTGTAGCAGTCTCTATATCCCCAAACACACACGTGAGCATATAACTATTTCTGTGACAGTACGTCTGCATGCGACAGAAGTCAGAAGTAGTAGGTGGTCTATTTGTTTGTTGTGTGTGTTTTTATCAAGAAAGATGGAAATGGAGTTCTTTTTGTGTCTCGGAGAAGGATATAAAGGATATAATGGCGAACATTTCAAGTTGATGTCCAACACGCTGACCGACTCTTTTTTCGTCTCCACACCTGTGACCGCAGAAGCGTTTGCAACAATGACAAGCTGTGACTGAAAGCACGGAGTACCCGCCTTGGTTTTCTACCCGGGACTGTGAGAGCATCTACCCACGGCAACACAGTGACAAGCATCGACTGCCATGCCAACCAGCTGTGTGTGAAGGAGCAACGACTGTGGCCGCAGTCTTGGGAGGGATTTTGTGTTGGCTGGTTGCCGAAGGTAACACACAAGGACTGTGAAGTCCAGTGAGTGTCAAGATCAATGAAAAGCTGACGATTCACCTATGGAACTGACGGCATCATCACTTACCGAAGACCTATGGCTTGTGAATGGTATTATGCTCAGGAAGTGAATCGTGCCCATTGAACTGAATGACCAAACCTTCGATGAACGGTTCATTGATTCAGTCTGTTGTTGAGCGCAGAACATACAGCCTGTTTCTGAGGTCCAGCACTGGCAAGCCAACGACACTCAAGACTGACACACACACACACACAGCTTCCAACACACGGCTGTCAAACTGTAACCGATGGCCATGTATTCTGCTGTCCTGCTGGAGGAGAATGAGTATTCCGTAGAGGATGAGTCCACAGAACACACACACACACACACACACACACACACACACACACACACTGACTGCCACGTCACCCAGATGTGTGTGTATGAGGGAGGATCGACTGTGGCCACGAACACTGACTGCCACGTCACCCAGATGTGTGTGGGGGAAGAGTGACTGTGGCCACAGTCTCTAGAGGGTCTTTTGGGTTACTCGTCGCCGAAGACAGTAACAGGCGAGAAGTCCAAAGTGTGGTCATTGTGAACCTAAGTGTACCATGGCCATTCGCCTGTCAAACTGACTGCAAAGTCGCCCACCAAACAACTTTTGGGGACGTCACGGTCGTTTGCTGAACATATGTCGTAACCTCTGCTTACTTCAAACAACAATCAAACAACATATGTACAGAACACACTCACGTAGCCGTCACGAACACCAGCGAGAACTGAAGATAGGGTTGAAGCAGATCAAACTTGGTGAAGGCTCTGTGTGTGTGTGTGTGTGGTGTGTGTGTGTGTGTGTGTGTGTTCCCACGTATGTTCACTTTATTTCAGACAATGTTGGTTAGTGTATGTGTGAGTGTATGGAGGATGGATGTGGGTGTTTTGTCATACTGTTTAAAGTATGTTCTCTGTTACATGTATTTGTTGTATAATTGAACGTTATAGGGTTTAGTTTTTGTAGTGATACTTGAAAATAAGTGAATGTCGTACTAATAGGATTTGTTAGTTTTTGTAGTAATAGTATCTGTAGTTGGGTGTATGGTATTCTATTGTATATGAGAAGGGTGAATGTAGTATGATTTTGTAAATCGCGTAGAGAAATTCGTTTGATTAGGCGCTATATAAGAAACCATTATTATCATTATCATTATTATTATTATTATTATTATTATTATTAAGGGTGCTTGCCACTCTGAGGTGCTCATTTCAATCATTTTAATCACTTTAAAAGTGAAACAAGAGCTAGTCATGAAGAAAATGGAAAACCAGACCTCAACCACTCTACAATTAACCAGATATAAAACCGCTTGGTCAGTCATTACACATTCTATGTCATTGGAAAACAAAACAAAAATAAAGTAACTATTAATTTTTAGTCAGTTTGGTCAGCGCATATGTAAACAAAAGTACGTAGTATGTATTTTGAAAAAAACGTATTCATATTTAGAACTGAGTATGAGCGTACAGGTACTACTATTAGCAGGCGCTTTCTGCACATTCTGATTCGAATGATTCTCCATAATTTTCAAAGCACACGGCTGTATCCCCCATCTCACTTTCCACCAGATGTCTCAGTGCAAAGAAAGAATCAGTCGTGCGACGTGTGTATTCATTCCCTTCACGAAGAAAAAAAAAAGACCTATGAAATTCTTTTTGTATGTCTTTATACACATAAGCAGTATACATGATCATTAAGAAAAACCGTGTGCAATAAACCACATTCGCGATAACTTGACCACGTTTCACTGGCTCACGGCCATTGAATGGACCGTTCAACCACTTAGCTGTGGAAAGTTGGGTCAAACCTTATACACGCTTCATGTTTCTGAAGTTCAGCTCCGGCAAGCCACATACACTCAGACTGACACACGCACACAATCCAGCACACGACTGTCAACACATTAAGCAAATTCCGGCCAAGAAAATACTAAGAATAAACGTAGCGACATACATACGTGATTATTCACTACAATCAGAAGCCACTTGCAACACCACAGCCACCATTACAGCGGACAGAACTGGTTCGAGCCAAGCCTGGTAGCGCCAAATTCGCTAAGATTCCTGCTTTGCACGTTCACCACAAGAGCAAAAATAGAATCACTGAGCCACCAAACAAAGCAACAAACAAACAAAGTACACAAGACGTTTCGGCCTGTTGTTTCTTTTCAAGCAAAACAGCGTTCAAAATATTGGGAAGACTGGATGAACGAAAGGCTTTGACAGCTTCACACAGGACACGTCGCCCTCCACCCGGCTAGGACGGAATGGATATTCCATTGTCTGACAAGACCACCAAACAAACAGTTTACAGAACTGGCTTGTTTATTATGAAGAAGAATAGGATAGAATCAGAGTTCTTGTGTTTGACATAAAGACTTCAATGCCAACATTCCTACTCGATGTTCCACATGCCTAGCACCTTTAGGGGGTGCGAGAGTATCTTGTCTGCGACAGTCACAAGAACTGCCTAGCCACGTCATCCTGCCTGGCTCAAAAGAAAACCAGGCCTTAGGACAATGGGATCCAAACACACGGCCAATACCAGACGCCTGTTCTGTTCCACATAGATGTTGGGATCCAAAGACAACACGGCTAGCACCAAACACCAGTCCTCACCTAGACGGACAATGGACCAAAAACACAACAGAACAACACCAGTCCTCACCAGATTGCGGAGCGTTGTGCAGCTTGTTCGGTAGGTGCGTTCCCACTGCAGGTTGCTCACTGTGTGAAAACCCCTGCTCCACATGTTCCTCTGGTGGCAAGCTGTTTCATGTACATACATTCAAATGTTTGTTGTCTACCCCTCCTCCGCCAGCAGTCACATTTGCAGTAGGCATTCTATGTCTGTGTGTGGGCTAGAGGACAGCGTGTGTATGTGTGTGTGTGTGTGTGTGGGGGGGGGGGGGGGGGGGTATGTGTGCGTTTGCGCGCGCGCGCATGTGTGTGTGTGTGTGTGTGTGTGTGCGCGCGCGCGCATGCGTGTGTGTGTGTGTGTGCGTGTGTGTGTGTGTGTGTGTGTGTGTGTGTGATTCATTTAACGTCTTTCCACTAATCGTGAGATTAGACGAAAAAAAAAAAAAAACAGTGCATGAGTAAGGGAGTAAGACTTGTCTATGTCTAAACTGTATGGAGTTCTACATATTCATGTACGTGTTTATACATATGGATGCTTAGGCGTGAAAATGTATGTGTATTTGAATGTAGGAAGAATATATATTTTTTTTAATCATTTTTTTTTATTTTCCTCCATTGCAAAAAACATCACATTTAACACAAATCATGGCATTTCACTTCATATCAACGTACGATTCAGACCATTATGGTTCAACAGCGTTGGCCAGGTACCATGAACAGTTTTCGCACCATGTGTTAACATATTTGTGCAGGAGAATTTTTTCAAAAACCGATTAAATACAGAACAAAAAAAAAGGGGGGGGGGGACCCAAAAAAAAAAAAACAGAAACAAGAGAGAGAGAGAGAGAGAGAGAGAGAGAGAGAGAGAGAGAGAGAGAGGATAGGGCACCGACAAAAGCCACCAGGGGATCCAAACGTGCATGCATGTTAAGTGACACAGAGACAGACTCGTCCCTTAGCATATACATCAAGTCTAAAAGTTACACTTCTAGTCAAGATTGGTGTAGTTGCCATTTTTCATGCAGTTTTTGACTTGACTTTACGCTTTTCGCAACTTGTTGTTCAAACTTATATCTTGTCTTTAATAATGTAGAAAGCTTATCAAAATTGGAAGTTTTTTTTTTCTCGCACTTGCATTTATAGATAAAATATTTTTCTAGAAGTAGTATGAAGTCAAAGGTTTCATCACCTCTAAAATGATCTGCATGCCCAAATAATACCAATTCAACAGACAAATTCAAACAAGCTGCATGCTGACACTTCTCTTTCATTATTGCTTGAAGTTGTTGCCAAAAATGTGCCGCGTGTTCACAAAACCAAAACAGATGCTCAATGTTTTCCCTTTCTCTATTACAGAAAGTACAATGATCACTCAGTTCAACTCTCATTTTTGACAACACAATATTTGTACCCAATATACGGTGTAGAATTCTTATCTGAAACCATTAAGTTTTTTCTTTTATTTTTTTGTACCTTTTTAAAAAATGATATTCCATTCCAATTGCTGGTCAAGTTTTTCATTCCACTTGTTGCAAAAAGTAGGGATTATGTTGTCACACAGAATGGCATCATAGTAAACACATGCCCCTCTGCTGACTGAACAGATAAGTTTCCACAATTTAGACATTTCTTCATGCTTGTTATTTGTCATTGTTACTGCAGTTTTCCGAATATATGCGTTTACCTCCCTTAATAATCCAATGTACGAAATAAAGTCAATGCAAAACCCATATTTGTAATTGAACTCTCTATATGCCAAAAGCATGCCATCTTCTTTCATTACATGTCCAATTTTGTATATATTTTTGTCGAACAGACTTTGATAAAAAAATTGGGTTTTTTGTTTATCTTAATGTTTTCATTATAAAATATATTTTCGGAAGCAATTTCTTCGGAAATGCAAGATATAATCCTTTTGCCAAATTCTTTATATGCCTCAAATACATCAACCCAAAATTTATTTCTGGATAATTGACCTAGAGGAAGACTACAACCAATTTTTTTTTCCAGATGACATATTTTTGGACAACTTGCCAAAGTAATGCTTTTCCACTTGTGAGACGATGTTCTTATTTTTTCTAATCCATGCAAGTTTTAATGCAAAAATATATTCTTTTATTCTAGGCACACCAAGTCCTCCATTCATTACGTTTTTAACCACAGTTTTTTTTTTCTATTTATACGATCCCTTTTTTTCTATTCCAAAACAAATCGAAATACTGTTTTGAATAGCATTAATTACATCATCAGGGAGGATTTGGAAGTAGCATCCAGAGATGAATTAGTTTGGACAAGATTAAAGACTTTAAAATAGCCACCCTGCCTAGTGGAGTAATCTGCCTCTTTAACCATGCCTTATATAGCATTCTTATTTCAAGAAATCTAGCCTGCATGTTTATTTCTGAACAATAAGCAAGATCATTGGTAAATAAGATACCCAGAATTTTGAACTGTGGTGGATTCCACTGAATACGTAAAATGTTGCATATAGCAAATCGTTGAATTTTCCTACTGCCAAGCCATATAGCACTTGTTTTTTTTTTTTCTGTGTTTAATATCAAACCTGACTTTCTTCCAAACCTGTCAACGGTTATCAGAGTTTCCTCAAAAGACACTCTGTCACCTTCAAGCATAATTTCTGCATCGTCCGCATATGGTGAAATTTTGTGTTCTGTATTGTTAATTTGGATCCCTTTTATAATTCTATATTATCTCTCAACATAATGGCAAGGATTTCCACACACAAAATGAATATGTAGGGTGAAACTGGGTCACCCTGCCTGCACCCACGACCCACAGAAACCAACCAGATGCCTGTCCATTCACAAGAACAGTTGACTTGATATCGTTATAGAAAGTACTTATCCATTTACGAATATCTGGTCCTAAACCGAATGCTACAATACTTTACTTTATTCATGAATCCCCAGTCAAGGGAATCGAAGGCTTTCTCGAAATCTAAACATAACAGCAAAACCTGGTAGTTGGTGTGTTTCCAAGTAGTTAATTAAGTCATAGATTAATCTAATGTTATCTCCGATATATCTGTTGACAATAAATCCTGTTTGGTCTTCACTGATCAAACTTGGAAGAACCATTTTCAGTCTATTCGCAACACATGCTGACCCTATCTTATAAACAACATTCAAAAGAGTAATTGGCCTCCAGTTTTTTATGGCATCTCGAGATTTATCCCTTTTAGGAATACACACTATAATTCCTTCCTTTTGTGTGGTGGACAACTCACCTAGTTTAAAACCTTCATTTAAAGATCGCACAATGAATGTTCCAAGTGATGTCCCAAAAAATTTGAAGAACTCAACAGTAAATCCGTCTGATCCAGGGCTTTTATTGTTTTTCATCTGTTTAAGTGCATAGCCAGCCTCATCCATAGATATTTCTCCTTCTAATTGTACCTTTTCGTTGTCTGTTAGGACATGAGGTAAGTTAACCATTTCAGAAATTTCGCAATCCTCAACTTCCTTTGACCGGTACAACAATTCTACATAAAATTTCTTCACTTCATGTTGGATCTTTTCAACATCAGATATTTCTAAACCATCATTTAATATTAACTTTGTCATATTTTTGTTTAAGAAGTTTCTTTTTTCAAGCGAGCAAAAATATTGATTGACCTTTTCTCCTTCTGCTATCCAACGTGCTCGTGATCGAATCAAAACCCCCTGCATTTTAGCTTCCCTAAGTTTAACTAGTTCCTCTTTGTCCTGCTCTAAATCATGTCTTTCTTCATCAGTCAACTGTCCCTTTCTCTCTAACTTTTCAATATTCACTTCTAAACGCTTCTGCTTTTCGTTACTTCTGCGTTTCTTTTCAGTTGCAAATGTTATGGTTTTACTTCTTATTTTCATTAATAAAACGTCTAGGAACAGTTGATCTGAAATAGTAAACTGAATTTCTGAACGCTCAATAGATGGTAGTTGTTCTCTCGAATAGGGCAGTACTGCAGTACTGCGTACTCTTCTATCACAGCTTTAATTTCCTTGTTAATTTCATCAATGTACTGTTTGTCCTTCAACAAAGAGCAATTAAATTTCCAGAAGGGGTATCGTTTAGTTTCTCTAGCAAAGGGTTAAAGTCAGAGTAATCATTGAATGGTCTGTCCTGTATCCTGCCTTAATATCTGCATCCGTGACGAAGGTAGACACATAGTCTGAAACTAGAAAAAAATCAAGTCTACTTTGCTGCAGAGGAGAGGATCTGTGCCATGTGTATCTTTTCAACTCAGGATTCAACATTCTCCATATATCTGTAAGATCTAGATTAAACATCATGTCTTCAACTTGCTGTTGTGCTTTAACATTGTTATAAATGCTTGTAATTAAAATAATCCATTGAAAAGTCTTTGAACCAGGTTCCAGTCCCCTCCAATTACAACATTCTCAACACCAACATCCTTAATATGATCTTCTAACTCAACAAAAAAATCAGGATCATCATGGTTTGGTCCATACAGGCTAATAATCAACATCATCTTATCCAAAATGGATACGACAGCAAAAATGTAGTTTCCACCTGTATCTTTGTAAACCTTCTTTACACAAAATTCAAAATTATTGTTAAACAGTATCGCAACACCTCTTGAATTAGACATATATGATGCAAAATATGCTTCATAACCCCATTCTGCTCTGATACACACTTTAAGCTTGGGGTCAAAATGGGTATCCTGTAAGAGATACACTGAGAACGCCTTTTCTCTTAGATAGTGAAACACATCCCTCCTCTTTTTTTGATCCGCTAGGCCACGGCAGTTCATTGAACAAAACCTTACAGAGTTACTCATGTTATAACTTTATAAGTAGAGGCAGGAATACACAACTGTATACAGAAGTTACTGTACCCAGCAATCGACATATTATGTAACTGAAATGCAGGTAGGTAAATACAAACAAAATCACCAGTCCCCTGAGTGACAACAAAATCTCACCATCTCTCTCGCAAAAGAAAAACAGCGTCTCATTCAACAAGGATTTCCTCCAGTCGAACATAAAGACCAAATGTATAAAAGAAAGCAAACATGACATAAGACAAAGCAAAAAATTAGTAAAGTCAAAAAATCAAGGCTATAATAACAAAACATGGTTAAATTTTTGGGGAACGATGCGCTTATGTGCGCCGACAGCATTGAGGATATACTGAGAAACTAATGTGAGTACTTAAAAAGTACGGATGAAAACAACGGCGGGGAAAAATACGGGAGGGACAGGACCGTGCGCCGAGTCAGCAAGTCTGCAGCCATCTGTCCACACTTGCGATATGACAGCGCGTGCCGTAGCGCGTGCAACCAACTTGTACACGGCTTGCACGAGTACTTTTTCAGCTCGTGAGTCTTGTTTAAGAACGACACAAGCGTGCAAGGTAATTGCAACAGCAAAGCGCAAGGCATACAACTAATTGCTATCGCACAAATTACCACATTTCCGGGGGGGGGGGGGGGGGGGGGGGGGGGGGGGGGGGGGGGGGGGGGGGGGGGGGGGGAAAAGAAAACAAAGAATGGGGAAGTGCAACGTCGGAGAAAGAGGGAGAGGACGGGGAGGGGAAGGGAAGATGACGGGGGAGAAAGGAGGAGGGGGCAGCGCAAGGCAAGCTAGGCCCTCATCTGTTAATGCCAATCTAGTAGTAAACTACACACGAACCCCATCTACTGAGCATATTTCACACGTTGTAAACCGGCATCATCTATCAAGTATTTAAAATATAATTTTCACACTAAATAATATCTGCCAGAACAAAATCATTATATCCATAAACAGCACATGAATGCATTCATCATTTTAAGAGTGAGCTGGACTTTGTCATTTTTATCAATGATACACATAATAACGCATTCAAATGGGATTTTTAACGGTCCATCCATATCTACACATAACTATGAAAAAAAAATGGCCAAATATTTTATGTCACCGAGACGAAAGAGACAAAGCACACACGCACACACAGAAAGAAAAAAAAAAAAAAAAAAAAACTTTGCCCGCCCCCCCCCCCCCCCCCCCCCCCCCCCCCGTCCCTCCCCCCCCCCCCCCCATCCGCCATCCATCCCCCAAACCGATCATAAAACAGCTAAAACCAATTATTCTGTAATACATACAGCATTATATTCACAGATACATTCATGGCAAAGAAATATAATGCAAAGAATTGCCAGCAACTATTAGTACCATTACTGGGCACACACACACAGACACACACACACAGACACACGCGTGCGCGCACACACACACACTGAGTCAGGCAGAGTGTGCGCGTGCGCGCGTACACGCGCGCGCGCGAGCGAGCGAGCAGCGAGAGAGCGAGAGAGAGAGAGAGAGAGAGAGAGAGAGAGAGACTCGGAGGTCATTCTCTCTCACCACCCCTCTTCCTTTTGTTCTCTGACAGTTCATCAAGTTCAGCTGCTACTGATCCTCTCAGTCTAGGAATATCCTTTACACAAATGATGCACAATTCAGTTCTTGACAAACATATTGCCAGCAACTTCAGTTCTTGACAAACATATTGCCAGCAACTTATCATTTTGCGTGTGGATATCTTTAATCATAACATATACATATATAAACATACAAGCGCCCACACACCTAATTCCAATCCTAGCACAGCCACACTAAGTCAACTCACTAATGTTTGTAAACAAGGGAAAACATACCTACAGAGACACGCACACACTCATACAAGCATGTTCACATACATTCACACTGAAATGCACACACACACACACGCACACACACACACACACACACACACACACCCAATACATACACACACACTTTAACATATATATCTGCGTGCAGCTTTCAAGCAGTGTCCGTTTTGTTGCAATTGAAAAAAAAAAATTGTTGCCATTGAAAAAATCTGACCTGGTCTGCTGTGCTGGAAGGTAATCCATCCTCCCCACTCCCCAGCGCAAAGGAGCGAACAGTGTGTTGAAGACAGGCATCAGTATGCCTTCGATGAGTCGGCTCTTTGCTGTATACGAGTGCACACATGTGCACATTGCACATACGTTCAATCAATACACAGCCCACACATAGCCGATGACCACCAACACACAAATAGCGCTGACCTGCACTAGGCACACCCCCCACCGGGATGTCCACATCCTCACAGTTGAGTTGGAAGTGGAATCACTCTGGCTGCCTGTTCTACGCACAGCCCACACATAGCCGACGGATTCCAACGGCTTACAACACACAAGTATCGCCAACCTGCACTTGCACACACCCTAACTGGATATCCGCATCCTCACAGCTGTGTTGAAGTGGCGTCGCTCTGGCTGCCCTGAGCCGTCCCCCCCATCAGCCAGCTGCTGCAGTCGTCGCTGGATGTCAGGTTCTCTGAGAGAGCCGCGGGGAGGGGGGGGGGGGGGGGGGGGGCGCAGGGAGGGGAAGAACCACGAGGAGGGGGGGAGCCAGGGTCGACAAGGAAGGTAGCAGCCATGGTGGTCAGCTCGGGTGAACCCCCTACCTCCATGGGCGCCCCTCCAGACAGCGGGCGATGACTGGGGTCAGGAACCACAGGAGTGGAGTGAGACACTGGCGGCGCCGGTCCCGTGTGCAGGTCTGCCCCACCCCCTCCATGGTCCTGCCCCTCACCTGTCTGCAGCTGCCGTTGTGGTTGTCGCCCGGGTTGTGACTGCTGCTGGTGACGTTGCTGCTGCTGTTGCCGCCGCTTCTGTTGCTGCTGGAGACGCTGTTGCTTCAGCTGCTGCTGCTGCTTCTGGTGCGCAGAGGGTATGTAGCCGATGAGCTTCTCATCAATGACACTGGTGTCAGCCCTCTTCACCTCCACAACCGAGTCTTTCAGCAGTCGAGCAAACAGTCTGCCACCATTAGCAGACCACGCCTCCACCACCTTCTCGTGCTGGCGGACTCTGGAGAGGCGCTGAAAATTCAGTGCCGTTAGGTCCTCAGTGATCACAATACCGGTGTTCTTTAGTTTGCGTCGATTCTTCACCACCTCCACCTTATCCTTTCTTGACACAAACTTCACGATGACAGGTCTGTTCATATCCTTATTGGGCCTACCAATCCTGTACACCGCCGAAATCCTGCTACTGTCAATTCCACTGACACACAGTTTTGAACGGAACAGATCCACAACCTTCCGTTCACAATCCGCCACCGTCTCGTGTCTTTCATCTCCAGTCAATCCAAACACTCTCACAGACTCCCGTCTGGTATACTGCTCCAGTTCGTTGCACGCTTCCTTTTGCTCCAGAACAATACTGCGAAGATTACGAATGTCTTCCTCCTTGTCACGACAGAGGCACACAAAGCTTTTGTCTAAGAGTGTGCGAAGGTTATCATTGTCCTTTTGCAGTGTAAATATCGCTCCCTCCAGTCGTTCTATCCGCTCATCAAGTTTGGCTGACAAGGCTGACTGACAAGTATCAATTCGCTGACGCAAATCGTCCAAACCGTTTTGCAAAATTTCAAAAGGCATAGCTTCGGCCATTGTCACTTCGCTACCGGCAGCTCTTTTTCACCGTAAACTTAAGTCTAGTTTGAGACCGAGACCTCGAATTCGACACCTTACTTCTTTTACTTGTAGACCGACCGGTCTCGCCTCGTCGGCCGTTAACTAAGGGCTGATGCGTCGCGGCTTGTATCCGTGTCAGTGCTGATGTTCTGTCGCTGTTCCCGTTGTCGTTTCTTCGTCTTGTTGGGCATGTTTTGCACGAACAAAACTTAACATGCTAAGTCGAAGGATGTTCGACATGGAAGCTCAAATTTCAGCCCCAATCTTCCAACATTGCGCACAATCCATAACACTGGTTTCAAGGCTCACTTATTATATAATAATAAAAAAAATAAATAAATAAATCCATCCTCTTGCTGCGGCAGCCGACCAAAAATATTCAAATACACATTTCACCACTTTGAAGTTGGCAGTACACTTTGAATGCAAAAAAAAAAAAAAAAAAAAAAA
>JADBJO010003322.1:10000-15000 GCA_016801955.1 Conus betulinus | reverse complement strand
TCCCACCCACGTTGTCCATTGCCCTTGCTGGCTCTGCTGGACTGCTTTTTTGGAGTCTTTTTTGGTCTTCTTCTTTTCTCATCTCCTGAATCATCATGTCTCTTGGCTTTTTTTTCCTTTGGCCTTTGACCACCATTCAGTTTTTGGTCACCCCCAGTCCTTGTCTGTTGGTCTGTGTGTGTCCTGTTATTTCTCTGATCTTGAGACTTTTCTTTTGCAGAATCCCATCGCCTCTTGAACTTTCCATTTTCTGCCTGTCTTCAGCTGGGGCTTGATTGCTTCAACCACCTTGTCTCCTGAGTCCTCCAGCATGCTTTGAAGTCTGATCTTCCCTGCTTTATATTCCTCCAGGATGGATTTCAGTGGTAGTTTCAGCTTTGCTTGGCGACAGTATAGCGCTATGTCAGTCAGACAGGGTGGGACACCAAGCATTTTCCTTGTGAACTTGTTGATTTTGGATTCCATTGCCTCCACTATGCTGGTGCAGATGTCGTATATCATCAGAGGCCATAGGAGCTTTGGTATCAGCATGAACTGCAGACACCAGACCTTGTATTTGCCAGGGAGCCCACACTGGTCAATGGTCTCCAAGCCTTCTTCCGACATCTGTTTGGTTTCTTTTGCTCTTTGTGTGTCTTTCAGCGTATCATCATACCATCTTCCAAGGCTCTTGACTGGCTCTTCTGTTACTGTTGGAATGGTCTGGTTGGCAACACTGAAGACCACAGATTCGGCCACTTTTCCTTTCCTCAGTGAGAGACTCCGTGATTTCTTTGGCTTGAACTTCATTCTGGATGAGGCAACTATGTCGTCCAGCCTCTCCAGCACGTGACGTGTCTCGTCTTCTCTGGATGAAATCACTGTAGTGTCATCCATGAAGGCCTTGAGAGGGGGCATCTTGTATCCATCGCCAAGGTCTGTTTGTCTTGCGTTGCTTGTTGCTGCTTTCAAGATGACTTCCATTGCCAACACGAACAGTATTGGGAAAATGGCACAGCCCATTGCAATGCCCACTTCCAAGTTGATCCAATCTGTTGTGTACTCCTTGGTAGAGAAGCGCATTGAGAAGCCATGAAGTACTTCTTGAGCATGTCGCGGATGTTCTTTGGCACATGGTACATCTTAAGAGCCAACTGTATCATCTCATGGGGTACAGATCCATATGCGTTTGCCAGGTCAAGCCACACTACGTCCAGGTCTCTCTTTTTCTTTTTTTGCTCTTTGGATTGCGTCCCAGATCATTGTGGCGTGTTCTACACAGCCAGCCACGCCTGGGATGCCACCTTTCTGGACTGACACATCCAAGTACTTGTTTTCCATGAGGTACTTGGTCAGCCTTGCTGCCATGACAGAGAAGAAGATTTTCCCTTCGACGTTCAGTAGTGATATTGGCCTGAACTGGCTGATGTCACTTGAGTTTTTGCTCTTTGGGGATGTACACACCATCTGCCGTCATCCACTGGCCGCTGATCTTCTGATTTCTCCAAGCTGATCGCAGCAGCCTGTGGAGCCACTCCAGCACCTTGGGACATTTCTTGTACAGCTGGTAAGGTATTCCGTTTGGCCCTGGTGATGATTTGGCTCTGGCTTTGTCGACCACCTTCTTGATTTCCGCCAACGTTGGAGGCTTGTCATTGAACTGTTCCTCAGGGTTGGTTGGCCACACCAGACTTGAATGTCGAGTGGTGCTTTGCTCTGTGAGTCAGAGTATGTTTTCCTCAGATGCTGCTCAAGAACTCCTTTGTCCACACTTAGGGTCCCAGATTTTGGCTGCTCGAACAGAGTTCTGGCAAACTGGAAGGGGTCTCTGAAGAAACGCTCTTGTGTCTTCTTCTTTTTTGCTTTTCCTCTTCCTCGCAGATTCCGCTTTGCTGAGGGCACTGTGTTTTGCTTTCAGGTCTTCCCAGAGTTTTTCCAACCATATATCTGGCTAGTTTGTGTTCCAGGGTGCTTTTTCCTATCAGTGCATCGAGTCTTTGGACGATTTTTGCATCCAGTTTCTCCCAATCTTCAGTTTCGTTTGCTCGTGGCAGGTTGAGTTTCAGGCGCCTGGCATCGAGGGCCTGTGCAAATTCCTCATCCGAACCAACAGCGTGGATGTCCTTGGCACTGTGGTTTAAATCCTGGCCTTGGTCTTCCGATGTCTTATCTGCTGATGCAGTGCTGCTGCTGCTCATTCAGATGAGTCTTCACACTTCCCATCTTTGTTCTGTGGATCTTCATGCCACGGGTGGTAGCGAAACGCTTTCCACAGACATGGGTATTCCATTTGGTCCAGGTTCATAGTCCGTTTGGGATTTCCAGTCGTGATTGGTTGAGCACCGATGGATTCATCATTCTCTCCCCCTTTCGGTGAATCCTGGGACCATCTTTTCCTTTTGTTTTTAGTTGCCACATGTTGAAGGCAAAGTGGGGAGCCAGCCCACAGAGCCCTTGGTTCTGGTCTTTCCCAGTGTCCTCCGGTCTTTCCCTGACGTCGTCCGGCCTATTCCCAGAAGTCAATGGTTTACCCATGCATCAGTAGAAAGAAACTCGTGGAGAGCGTGGCAGCAGAGAGTCCTCAGAAGAGAAGCCCCCTTCAAGCGAGTGTTTCGGTCCTTATCTCCTGACACTCTTGGGGGGTTGGGCCACACCCTGTTCATGACTCCGGATGTCCCCTCTGCTGCCCCTTTTTTCCCATCTTGGGATGAGCCATGGCTGGGATTCGAACCCATGCCCTTCTGGACATGCTCATTTCCACTTTAAAGACTCGCGCACTAACCACTGAGCCACAGGGACACCTGATATTTGTAGGAAAGTTAAGTCTTATGAAGTTCACTTTTGTTCCTCCTTGACCAGATCCAACTTGAACACCTCTCTGCCGCTTCTGCCATTGTTTTCAGGTCTCTGGTTTTTTCCCTCCCTGCAACTGAGAGCTGTTTCATGAGGCTGTATGCAGATGTTCCCACAAACCCCCTAGCTCCAATTTCTGCAGTGAGGACTTTGACCTGATAGCCTTCTCTCCTCAGGCTGTTTGCCAGGTCAGCATACTTTTCAGTCTTGTAGATTGAGCTGCCTCCATTCTGTTCTCATATGGCACTGTGAGCTCGATCATGATCAGCTGCTTGGTTGACTGAGAGTGTACTATTATGTCTGGTCTCATGCCACTCTTGCTGATAATCTCTGGGTGACTATTCCATTCTGGGAGGTCTGCTGTGCACTCCCCAGTCATCTGCCCCGTCCAGCAGACTCTGACTGCATGTTCCGAGTGGCACTGTTGTTCTTGGCCATGATTCGCTGCCTCCTGCCGTGAAGAATGTTGCGGGTGCTTTTGGAGTCCTGATTTTCCCTTTTGTGGTGTTGGTACTTGCCCAGACTACTTGTACAATCTCTTTGAGCACTTGGTTGTGCCTCCATGTGTACCTTCCTTGAGCCAGGGCTACTTTACATGAGCTTAGGACATGCTCCACTGTCTGTTTTTCATGGCAAAGGGGACATGAAGGATCGTCTGTTTTTCCCCACTTCACCAGGTTTGCCTTTGAGGGCAGAAGGTCATATGCAGATCTGAGAATGAAGCTGATCCTGAGCGGGGCCATGTGCCAAATGTCATTCCAAGTGAGACTTCTTTGGAGTGCATTCTCCCACCTGCCCCCGTTTTTTTTGATCCCCCTCCCCCTTTTTTTTCCTCCCCCCTCCCCCAATCCTCCATTCCAACCATCATTATTAGCATAAAAACGTCCGCACATATAACGTATCATATATATATATATATATATATATATATATATATATATATATGTATATGTGTGTGTGTGTGTGTGTGTGTGTGTGTGTGTGTGTGTGTGTGTGTGTGTGTGCATACAGAGAGAGAGAGAGAGAGAGAGAGAGAGAGAGAGAGAGAGAGAGAAGAGACACAATGTAGACATACACACATGCGCAACAAAAAAAGAAAAACGGTGGAGGGAGTGGAGGGGGGGAGGGGGGTTACCCATCAAGCAGAACGAATGGGTGGTGATCATAATGATAAGTTATATGTGCGGACGTTTTTATGCTAATAATGATGGTTGGAATGGAGGATTGGGGGGAGGGGGGGGGGGGGGGGGGGGGGATCAAAGAAAGAAAAGGGGCACAGGGTGGGGATGGGGATGGGGGGAGAGAGAGAGAGAGCAGAGAGGGGGGAAGAGGGGGGAGGAAAGGAAGAGAGGGAAAGCTCATCTCCCTCTGCATATATATACGTGTGCATATGGCGGGGGGGGGGGGTGGGGAGGTCATGCCGACGGTATTATTGGTACAGCCAACAGTACTATTGGCAGAGTTTGTATTTATGTGCAGAATAGGAAGTTGCGAGTTGAAATTCCTATTCATTTTTCATGGTAGCATCTCAGAGTTTGTGTTTGGAACCAGTTTGTTACTCGGTCATTTCTTGTCGAGAAGTTTTTTTGTTTTGTTTTGTTTTGTTTTTGTTTTTGTTTTTTAACCTGTGAAAAGGTGTTGATATAGTAGTCGGAAAAGTGCCTTTTTCCTTACACCTGTAGTCCCACACGGGGTAGTGTTCACTTTAAAGAGGACTCTTTGACATATTGGCTGTGTAGCCATGTTAACATTTCATGTCTTAATTAACAATTGAATTATAACGTGTGCGGAAACATGCTAATTCATCTAACCATATGGGTTCCGATATTAACGTGAGCTCAATATCATTCGGAACGGTGTGGATAATTTAAGCCTTGATATATCTACTGTTACGAGTGAGTTCCCTTTGGTCCGATGAATTATCAAAGGGGAAACCAGCAGGTAGGTCGAGACACGCGACGAGGCTGACACGAGGCCACAGTGTGGAATTACGGCGGGTGGGTCGTGACACTCCGCAGCACACCCGTTCGTTGCAGTCGCCCCTTGTCTGCTCTCGTCTGGTGTCGTTCTGTCTTGTCCTGTATTTGGTACCCGTTCTTATGTTATTCCGCGCTTTACTTGTCCTATATTGTCAGGAATGCAAGGCATTGTAATAAGATTTATTTTCT
>JADBJO010003321.1:250000-252253 GCA_016801955.1 Conus betulinus | reverse complement strand
CTGTCACCAGAGTGAGCATTGTCGACCAACCGGAGTTATCAGTGTACTAGAAGAGTGATCATTGTCTGTACCAGAAGAGTGATCATTGTCTGTACCCCTAAGGTTATCATTGTCTTTACGACCAGACGTATCATTGTCTGTACTGCACCACCAATGTTATCATTGTCTGTACCACCAGACTTATCATTGTCTGTGCTGTGCCATAAAAGTTATCATTGTCTGTACCACCGGAGTGATTATAGTCTGTATCACTATCTGTTATCATTGTCCTTACCATCAAAGCTATAAATTTCTGAACCACCAGAGTTATCACTGTCTGTACAACAGAGTTATCATCGTCTGTACTACCAAACACATAATTGTCTGTACCACCAGAATGATTATAGTCTGTATCACTAGAGTAATCATTGTCTTTATCACCAGAGTTATCGTTGTCTGCACCACCAGAGTTATCAACGTCTGTGCAACCAGAGTTATCATTGTCTGTATCGCTGGAGTTATCATTGTCTGTACCACTGGAGTTATCATTGTCTGTACCACCAGTGTCATCATTGTCTGTACCACCAGTGTCATCATTGTCTGTACCACCACCAGAGTTATCATTGTCTGTATGACTGGAGTTATCATTGTCTGTATGACTGGAGTTATCATTGTCTGCACCACCAGAGTTATCATTGTCTGTATCACCAGAGTTATCGTTGTCTGTACCACCAGAGTTATCATCTGTACCACCAGAGTTATCATCGTCTGTACCGAGTTATCATCGTCTGTACCATCAGAGTTATCATTGTCTGTACCACCAGAGTGATCATTGTGCGCATCACTGGAGTTACTATTGTCTGTATCACTGGAGTCATCATTGTCTGTACCACCAGAGTCATCATTGTCTGTACCATCAGAGTTCTCATTGTCTGTACCACCAGAGTTCTCATTGTCTGTACCACCAGAGTTATCTTTGTCTATACTATCAGAGATATCATCATCTGTATCACCAGAAATTATCATCGTCTGTACACCAGAGTTATCATCGTGTGTATCACCAGAGTTATCATTGTCTGTATCACTACAGTTATCATTGTCTGTACCTCCACAGTTGTCATGGTCTGTACCTCCACAGACAACTATTCACGTTACGCATAACGTATGCATAGCCTTTGCTGTGCTCATATATATATATATATATATATATATATATATATATATATATATATATATATATATATATATATATATATATTTGTCCTTTCGGGACGTATATCACATGCACATGGTGTCTGCCGTGAAAGGTCTCTGTATGGTCGGTTGAGTTACGATAAATCGGAAATTGGAATTAGTTAGTGAAAACAACATCAACCAACGAATAAAAACATAGCAATCAAACTGTGACCAAGAGAGAGAGAGAGAGAGAGAGAGAGAGAGAGAGAGAGAGAGAGAGAGAGAGAGAGAGAGAGAGAGAGAGAGAGAGAGAGAGAGAGAGAGGGACAAAATTCTGTATTTACGAGGATAATAGATAAGCACTGATGTGCTTTTTTTTACATCCAGTCCTCGCCCTGAGTAGGGGCGACAATGCAAAATAAGATAAGGCAACAAAGAGAAGCATGCAAAAAGTGACTAGAGTTATAATACGATACGAAAAAAAAAAAGTAAAATGGGAGAGAGGGACAAAGAGACGAGAGTGGGTGCAGGAAAGAGCATTAGAACAATCTGACAAACAGAGAGAGAGAGAGAGAGAGAGAGAGAGAGAGAGAGAGAGAGAGAGAGAGAGAGAGAGAGAGAGAGAGAGAGAGAGAGAGAGAGAGAGAGAGAGAGAGAGTAACATTTACTGATGAAAAAATACGCCAGGGTCCAGATTTAGATGGTGTGAAATGTTAGTGCTTACGCCGACTTCATTAATGGGAAATAACTACGTTGTACTTCCGGAATCGGAAGAAAATAAAAGCAGATGGAACATGCCGCGGGTTGCACCTTAAATTGCAGGTAAGACGGGCATTGTTTTGCAAATTACGAAAAACATCACGAAGAGATGTATGCAAACAATTGATGTGCAGGTTTACTTCTAAATCAGTGACGTAATTCTTCATTGCCTAAGCTGAGATAATAAGACTCAGTGACGTAGTTCTTCATTGCCTAAGCTGAGATAATAAGACTATCAGCTGACGGAAAGAAGCGCAGTTCGAATTTCAATGGACCGTCTTCATCACGGGGTAATAAACCGAGAGGTTTACTCCATTCCCTAATCAAGTATTTAACCAC
>JADBJO010003321.1:240000-245000 GCA_016801955.1 Conus betulinus | reverse complement strand
TTTTTTTTTCATTGTCTTATGATTATTGATGAGGAGAACAGTTAGAAAAGCGCTGTGATTGGCCAATTGGTTTGAGACTGCATTATATGCATAAAATATTCTGTATATCTATCTATTTATATCTGTCTGTCTATATCTGTGTGTGTGTGTCTCTCTCTCTCTCTCTCTCTCTCTCTCTCTCTAATTATATCTATATATATATCTATATCTGTCTGTCTACATATATCAGTACCTTTCCATCTATATATATCTATATACCTTTTTTTTCTATTTATCTGTATCTATCTACCTATATTTATATCTATCTATCTATCTATCTATCTATATACATGTATGTGTCCATAATATTTCTAGATGTTGACAGTTTAATCAAGTGTTACCTGTGTTTATCTGTATGTCTGTATTTCACTATTTTCTGTCTGTCTTGTCTTCTTCATTTTATTGTAACCATCATCCTCTATGATACTGTACAAATGCAGAACAGCCTGAACAAGAAAATCACACATTTGTTTTTAGCGAAAGTACTAAGAGTCTGGAAAGTACGTAGAAAACTAGATTGTGCACCATCCTGTTTCGAGTGACATTTGACCTAAACAAGATTTGGGCACCAGGCTTTTCAGCAAGATGAAAGTCTGCGAATTTGTTCTCGTAATTACCATGTATGCAGAAACAATTTTCATGCGCTCAGGTATGCATTCAGTATTTTGCCTCTATGTGAGTGCGTAAGTTGAAACTCGTTTGTTGAACGTTCAGGAATAAGTTGCAACTATGTTGTTGAAACTTCATTACAGCTCACTTTGTTTTTTTAAAAAAAAAATATGGATTTTAGAGGTTATTCATGTTTAGTAAGTGCTTATGAAACATTGCAGAAAGAAACCAAAGTGATGTTCTGCAAATGTCTGCAACGACTGCATGTAATGGGAAATATATTTTCTGCAGCCCTGCTTTCATCAGCTGAAGAAGAAAGGATCAAATAATGCTTTCGGTTAAAATTCAGACTGCGTCTTTCAACCCCAGGCTCTTGAATTCAGACTCCAGAAGACTGTTAACTGTGGTGAACCTGATGCTGTAAAGTGTGTGTCTACAGTTGTTAAAAGACCTTCATTTCATTTCCAGGCAGGAGCAGCACGAAGTGATCGCCTCGCTGATGGAGCTCCGTGTCTGGCACACCCAGGCAGTGGTGGGGGGAATGATGGGATGGATTCTGAATCCTGTGTTCCGAGACAATCTGAAAACGGCACTTTTGGGCGGGTGAGATCCTGTTTGAATTGGTGTAGGGTATCCTGGTGCTTTTTGGGTGGGTGAGTGTCATTTTCAGATGGGTTTAGTTGACATCAAGGTGATGATTATGACATGATTGATTTTGATATTTGGAGATACGGCGGTGATGATGATGATGATATTGATGACTTTGGACGATATTGACATCTAGCTATGATAGTGGTGATGGCAATGTTGATGACAGTGGTTGGTGTGAATTTAGAGATGACAGTGATGATGATGATATTGACAATGATGATTGATGTTGACATCAAGAGACAACAGGGATGGTGATGATGGAGATGAATATGACAAGGATTGATGAAAACATCTAGAGAGAAAGTGATTATTATGATGACGATGAGGATGATGATACAATGATTGGCATTGACATCTGAACATTTAATGACCACTACTGATGATGATGATGATGGTGATGATGATGATGATGATGATGATGATGAGACAATGTTGACGTTGACATCTAGAACTGACCATGATGATGGTGATGCTGATGGGAATTATGACCCCAGTGTCTGATGTCGACATCATAGGTCATGACGAAGATGATGATGTTAACGGAGGTTGTCGTAATAGGGATGATGTTGACAGAGGTCAGGCGTGGGTGGGAGGGACGACGATGGCGATGGACAAACACGCCCGTGACATTCCGTTCCTGGACAGATATGCCTTGGAGAGATGGGAGGTAATCCAGTTTGTGTCTCTTGTGGACCAGGTTGACGTCTATTTCCTTATATACTGTGGTGTGTATGTGGTTTGTGTTTATCATTGCGTATGAATGGGGGTGTGCATGCCTGAGAGTGTTATGCATGTTTGATATGTGGGTCTGTGCATGTGTATGCATAGTGGTTTGTGTGCATATATATGTGTGTGTGTGTGTGTGTGTGTGTGTGTGTGTGTGTGTGTGTGTGTGTGTGTGTGTGCATTAAGCCTGCGCATGTGTCTGAGTGTGTGTGTCTGTGTGTGTGTATATGTGTTTGTTTGTCCTGTCTGAGTATACATGAATATGTGTATCTGTAAGAGAGATACAGAAAGAAGGTTTATGATGTGTGTGAAAAACTGCTTAGGTGTATGGATATAATAAGTGTGACAAACTATTATAATGTTTCATATTTTTCGACATCTTTTTATGCAGATTTGTGGGATTTGACATATGTTTATTTCATTTTGTGTGTTTCTGTTCATGCATTATTCATACTTATATGTGTGTGTGTGAATGAGTGTGTATGTGTGAGTGTGTGTGTGTGTGTGTGTGTGTGTGTGTGTGTGTGTGTGTGTGTTCCTGTGAATGCGGAACTGCAAATGAATGTGTATGCGGGGCATGTGCGCTCGCATGTTTGTACAGTGTGTGCTTCACTTCATGGTGGGGTCATCGGAGGGGTCAGAGGGCGTGAACCGTGACATCATGGACGTACTGGTCAACAGTTGCCTCATGGCAAGGTGAGTTCAGGAGTATGAAAACGCAGCTATATCTCCAAATGAAAATTGTTGCAAGACAAACTCCGTTCCTTTGAAGACTTGTTTGTTCTCGAACATTTTTCTCTTTTTCCATATTAGATTCATCTCTTGATAAACATTCCGGTCTCTCTAAAGACTTTTTTTTTTCCTCTGAACCATTTTTGTCTTTACACTAAATTCACCTCCTGTAATGACTCCTTCCTATGAAAGACTTAGAATATCATTCGAAGGGTGTGGATCATCATACACCAGGTAAGAAAAACACCAGGCTGAAGCTTCAAACCCGGGAGAGGAGCAATGTGAGCATTCATCTTGAAATGAAGCTTGGAAATGAAATGTGTACAGAAAACTGAACAAATAAAAAGTCCCCAGGAATGTTAGATTTTTTTTTTTTTTTTTTTTTTTTTTTTAGGGAGACAGTGGAATAGAGTGGAAGAGAAATCCCATCTACATGAAATCACTACAAGGCAGATAGGAAGAAAGGAGGGAGAGAGAGAGAGAGAGACAGGAAGATGACTAGACTGACATGAAGTAACCCACCGATTTGACATGTGTGCCACTCTATAAGCATCTAAAGACATTTCAGAAAAAAACAATCGCCAGCTCACAGACCAGAGACGTCACTGTGGGAGCGCGAGTGTTACCGAGTCGGTATTAAAGGATGGATTTGCCTCCCTTTTCTTGACACATTTTTTTTTTTAATTTTATTTTTTTTAAGCAGCATCCAGATTGGCTAAGGCAATACCATGCTGGGCAGGAATTAGGCACTTGTTTGGACAGGTAAGTATGAGAAAAACACATCAAAGCAATACAAACTCAGATGGGGGGGGGGGGAACAGGTGATGCTTTGTTGATAAAAAGTTTGAACGGAAAAAATCATTTGAGAATCATCACATTGAAAAGCTTTCTGGGAAATGGATGTTGCTTTGAAAACATGAGTGTGATAAGGCTTTCTGGGAAGTGGATGTTGCTTTGAAAACATGAGTGTGATAAGGCTTTCTGGGAAGTGGATGTTGCTTTGAAAACATGAGTGTGATTAAAAGGATTTACAAGAGAAAGAAACCAGGATGCTTCGGGGAAACAGGTTTGCTTTGTAAAAGAAGAAAGGAGCCAAAAACCATTTTAAGACGGAAACAAACCCGCGTGGTTTTCAAGTCAAGTCAAGTCAAGTCAAGTAAAACTTTATTATCTCAATTTGAGAAATTAGTTTGTGGTCACACACATTCACAGCAAATAAACAATAATTTAGTCACATTACCCATTTTCTCACATATGACATACATTCATATAAGGAATTTGGATTTCAATTAAACATCTCCTCGGTTCATAAAATCAATGGACAGGGGAATAAAAACGTTGTTTAAATCTGACACTTCTGCATTTAACCGATCGATATCTTCGTCCTGACTGAAGAAGGTCATACTGATTTGCAAGAACGTGGGTCTGGTCACACGCAATCTTCTTCGCTTTGCAAACAACACGGTACCTGTACAGCTCACTCAGACTTTTCGGTCTCTCACCAACGATTTTTCCTCCCACGTTCACCACTTTCTCAAGCACATTTCTACTCTTCACAGGCAACCCACCATACCAACACATAAATGAGAAAGTTAAAACAGATTCCAAGAAGCATGAATAAAATGTCTGAAGAATGTCAGTATTCACATGAAATGATCGCAGCTTGCGAAGACAATATAATCTGGTTTGACATTTTTTGTGGACATACTCAACATGGGATTTAAAATTCAGCTTATTATCTATAAAAGTTCCCAAATATTTGTATGATTCAACACGTTCTACTTCAGCACCTTTGATAAAAAGTGGTGGTACAGCTTTTGGATTCTTTCTAAAATCAATCAACATTTCTTTCGTTTTTGTTACATTCAGATCAAGATAGTTATGATCGCACCAGTCAACAAATCTTTGAACCTCCTTGAAGTAAACAGAATCAGAGTTGGAGAGATCCACAAGTGCTGAGACATCTGAATATTTAATGTACAATGTTGAATCACTTCCTGAACAATCATTTGTGTACAGAGTAAAAAGTTTTGAGGAACCGTTGTTGTTTTGTGAAACTAGAGGGTGCTGAAAACATTTCAGAAAGCGTTGAGGAGATGGATGTTGCTCTGTAAAAACGAGACTGTGACTAAAAACATTTTAGAAGCAAACACAAAGCTTTGATGCTTGTGGGAAATTGATGCTGATTTGTGAAACAGGAGTGGAACAAAAGACCTGTAAGAAAGAGACAAATTTGGATGCTT
>JADBJO010003321.1:227500-237500 GCA_016801955.1 Conus betulinus | reverse complement strand
AGATCTATATAAAGAGAGAGATTTACATAGACATGTATGTATAGAGAGAGATATTTAGAAATGTGTGTGTGTTTGTGTGTGTGTATGTGTATACATACATATGTACATACATACATGCACACATGTATACATCATTTCATTGGTAAGTTGTACCTAGAGTTTTCTTCCTTGCCAAAGGCGCATGCCCCATTAGGCTGCACCAGAATTTAAATGTAACACTTCTTTCTGGAAAGTGACAAAATGCCTGTAGACTTTGCGTGTATGCGAAACAAGACAAACACCTGTAGGTAGAGTTTGCGTTTATGGAAAACAGTGCTAGATTTATCACCCATTGGTGAATCGTGGTTACACAGACGATGATGTCATTTGTAGAGTGTGTGTGTGCAGCGCAAGTCGCAGAGGTACTACCCCACTCGTCTGGCCATCAACATAGCGTCGGGTCTGAAGTCTGCCTCCGCTGACACGCATCGGCCGGGCTTCATTGTGGTAGAAACCAACTACCGCATCTATGCTTATACAGGTGTGTGTGTGTGTGTGCGTGCGTGCGTGTGTGCGTGCATGTTTGTGCTTGCATTAAGTGTGTTTGTGTGAGTGGGTGCTGGCATATTTTGTATCAGTTTGTGTGCATACTTTATATCTCTCTACGCTTGTGCACCCATTAATTCTCTTTTCCAGTCTCTCCATACCTGCCTTTCCTGTCTTTCTTTTCTGCAGTTTGTACAAAACTTGAAAAGGCCATTATTGTTTAGAATATAAACAGTCATTGCCATCTAATAGGCACCCCTCCCCTTCTCTCCCCTCTCACCCCCTTGTCTTTCTCTCCATATAAGAAGAAACATTAATTGGGAAGATAATGATCGTTACAAGAAATGCTGGGTATGGTTAGCCAGGGGAAGAAAGCATTGTTCCATTTATCCAAGACTCCGGGGTTCAGACCCCTCTTTGGACAGCTGGAAGAGATCTTCTCTTTGTACTTGACAAGAGGGAATGGTAATGCAGGAGGAAAAGAAAACCCCAGGCATTTGTGTTTTCAGTATCGTTAAAAACCTAATTCTGTTGTGTTTTTTTTTCCACATGCATTTGCAGATTCTCAGTTGCAAGTGGCGTTGTTGGCTCTGTTCTGCGAGATGCTGTACAGGTGAGCGAGTTAGTCCCTGTAATGCTGTGAATGAGAACACCGGTGTTCACTGCTTGACTTGTGTAGACTGCGGGTGTCAGGCTGTTGTTTGTTAGCACTGACAAGATGACGGGCAAGTAGTAACTTGTAGACGTGAAGGTTTTTAGTTTACTACCGTGGAATATGGTTTAGATCATGCACTGTGGCGTTGTGGTTGTGTTGCAGGGTGGGGCTGAGAGGTGGCTCGTTCAAACGCCATCAGAAGTATGAGTTTGAGGGATTTTTCAGGGCTAGTCAGCTGCTACCCAGGGCTGTTGAGTATGTTGCAGGCTCAAATGGAAATGGACGGCATGACACAGTTTCTTCCACATATTTGGGATACGGCACGGTGCTGCTCAGAATTCCCTGGCAGGATGCTCTGTATGGAGAGCACAGCCCTGTCAGATAGTCCCAGACCAAAGTGGAACTCTGCTATAGTATCATCTTCGTATGCGCACTGAAATTAGTGAGCAAAAGTCTGAAGCTGCGTGACTTTTAGGTGTGTTGTGTCCTTATGACAGCCTCACTCTGTGCGTCCGTTCCACATGCGTAAAGTTTTGTGTGGAAGACTCCAGTGTCAGCAGGTTCATTGTTGTGTGGTGGATGGATGCCGTGGAAGTGTCCCTCTGGAAGTGGAAGTTTCCTCAGATTCTTCGAGAAAGCAGTTATCATCAGTAATCCTGGGGCTAGACAGCGTAGAGTTGCATCCCCTGGTTGGTGGATTGGGTATTCCTCTAGCTTTGAGGGTGGGGGTGGGGAGAAGGGCACTGGATGATATGGAAGAAAGCGTGACGAACCAGCATAGCTTAAGAGAAGGAAAACATGGAGTCCAAACCTGGGGTATGTGGTGTATGTTAAACCCATACTCCACCCATGGGAGTGAATCACGTTGCACTGCCATTATGCATGCAGTGGTCCAGTGCGTCCATCTTCGGCGTGTTATTTGACCCATAACTGGGCTGTTCTGGTAATGGCTTACAGCGCACAGCAGCATTCGTCAGGGGAGCTGGCGTTCCCATCTAGAGTGTTTGTGAAGAAGAAGAAGTAGAAGAAGAAGAAGAAGAATCCCATACTAACAGTGTAATCAGACAACCATGAGCTACTCTGAAGTGGGAATGTGTCAGCTGAGGACAGCGGGCAGATCTCCTGCAGTCATAAGCACAGGAGAGGAGCAGACACTACGCAGTTCACCCAACATGGCCATGCAGACTGATATTTGGCGGTATGATGCTCGCCCCATGGATCTCCAGGCGGCGACAGCGCCGGGCCTCCAACCTCAGAGGGGCCCAACCAGAGCGACTGGAGAAGCAGTATATGGCCCAGTTCGATTGATGTCCAGGAAAAACTGTGGGGGACTGGCGGGGTCACCACGGCGGACTGCTGACTTCGCCTTACAAACTGGAGTGAGGATCAAGCATGGCCAGGAATGTGAAAGAAAGAAAGAAGAATCACCGTAAAGGGCTTTACAGGCGATGTTCCATTGGATCAAAACAGGCCCCACTGAACACCACCAGAGTGGTCTGGTGACAGGGTAGTGTTTCCTCCAGTGAGGTGCCCCCTAATGAGTAGATAATATCATAGTTTTGTTTCGATCGTTGGGACTGGGACAGAACAAACCACAAGATGCAGAGGTGAGTGGCTGAGCTTGCCATTGTGGTGCAGGAGTCTCAGTGACATCTCTGCATTTCTCCCCTTCCAGATCTTCTGTAAGTGATCGGGAACACTTATCAGTGTACTATACAGTGCACTGGTTTCATATTCTGTCATGTTCTCCTTTATTATCTTTCTAAGTACAGAAGAGACATACTGGTGTTATTTTCATGTGGAGCACCATATGTACACAGCGTCCCAAGTCTTGGAATGATATACTTGTAATATTCCCTGTCAAAGTGGTGCAAAACAGTGAAAAACAGTGAGAAACAGTGGTGCAAAACGCTGCAAAAGCAGTGACTAGTAGCCGGATTTCACAATGGCAAATGCGGTTGTAGCATACCCCTATGATTATGATGAACCTGCTGAAAAAGGCATCCAGAAAGCTTTGGACGCTGGACAGTTGGTAGCAGTGAATGTTAAAGAGGGGGTAAATATGGCACAGTTAAAAAGAAGAACAGCTCTTTTCAAAAGTTTAGAGTCTTAATTATGATTTAAATGTAATGAGGGTGCACGCACGTATATACACACACGTGCACCCATACACACGCATATTGATGCTCACACAAATGTTCTCAACACATACATACAAACAGACACACACACACACACTCACATGCGCGCACACAGGCACACACATATGCACACAAGCACACACACACACACACACACACACACTATAATGCTCTAGAAAAACAGTCTTTAAATGGAGAGAGCTGTAAACAGGCAAGTATCTCTGTTTTATCACGATAATTAAAATGATCGTCTTGGCAGGTTTCCCAACATGGTGGTGGCCAACCTGACCAGGGACAGTGTGCGGGCGGCGCTGTCTCGGGGCATCACTGCCGAACAGGTGGCTGATATGTACTTGCTGCTGTTGTCGAAACCTGTCTGTCGTCTTAGCTCCAGACAAAACCCTGTCAGTATCTGGTGAAAGCCTGACCCACAAGGCTGACATTAAACTGCTTGCTATGCTATGCAGCGTTATGTTTGTAATTCAGTTCAGAAAAAAAAAAAAAAAAATTGTATGAATCTGAGTACAAATTACACTTTTGAAAAGAACGGTCAAATCTCCTTCCAGTGGTTACCAGTATTTTTAGTTCGATGAAATGTAACAATTTTTTTTTTTTTTCAAATTCTTTTTAATCTTTTTGTCAGTAAATTCTCACAGCAGAGAGATGGACAGAAAATTATGACCACTGGAGGTGATTAAATGCAGCATATCCATGTTCAAGTTGTCTCCCCTGTCAGTTTGTATGTAGTTTTTTTTTTTTTTCCATGATCATTACGCGAGGCCATGATGGAGTCAGAGCTTCACTGCACCTCACAGTGTGTTGATCAGAATGAGACATGTCATAAAATACTTTTCTGTTTCTGATTTTACATAATGAGAGGAAAATGATTCACGTACACGGAGTTTATGAAATATAGGTAACTAGGACTTGCCTCCATGAATGAAACTTCTTTTTTTTTTCAATACATTTGAATTTGCACTCCATCGCAATCAGAACTGTCACCATCACTCACCATACCCAACATGTCCGTAGGTAAATATAATGGAAGGGAAAGCAAGAAAGAATTGAAAAACAACAGAAAAGTTAGTCCTTATGAAGTCGCACAGAATGGTTTGAAACTTCAGCTCTTTCCCCAACGCCTTCAGAATTTACAGCGACACAGGGTACTTTTAGCATACTTTTACACATGACTGTGCTAGCACAAAATGGATTACCAGCCATAGTTGAATAGAACGTGGTTTATTGGCCACAATGTTAAGATGCATGTTTTTTTTTTTTTTTTTTTTATCTGGGTTTCATTTGATGTTTGAGGTATACAAGATCTGTTCATGTACTTTGTTCATTATTTGCTTGTTGTATATTTCAGATTCTCAACTATCTTCGTTCACATGCTCACTCAGACATGTTACAGAAGGTAAGAGGTGTGTGTGTGTGTGTGTGTGTGTGAGTAGCTGAATGTGTGTGTGTTTGTGTGTATATATGTGTGTGTGTGTGTGTGTGTGTGTGTGTGTTCTTTTATGGATATGGGTGCATGTTCAGGTATGTATGTACTGTAGACGACTGTGTGTTTTCATTTGACTTATGTATCTGACATGTGTACGTGTTTGTGTACCATTTACGACAGTGACAGATAAATTGAAACTCACACAAAGAAGGAGAGGAGGGGAGGGTATGAGGCATGCATGCCAGTGTTCTTTTTATCCGAGGGCAGGTGCGTGAGCATGTACTTATTGTCAAACCCCTTGAGTTTAAAAAGTGCCACAGTGTCTTCTTGAGGTTATTTGTGCATTTGCAAAGTAACAGAAAAGAAAGAAAGAAAGAAATGATCAAGGGTAGGGTCAATGTTTATATATGCTTCATAAACTTTTCTGTCTTTTGGTCGAAAACTGAGAAATGATTGTGGAGAAATAATTGGTTCCGAGGGTGGGGGAAGAAGTTTGTCTAAAAGGGGAGATAATTCCTGTCTGTAGACTGAAATGCTTACGGTGCAAAAGGTTTATGTCCCATTTCTTCCATATAATTTTTTGTTCTGTGACCTTGGGCAGACTCAGGTCATCCCCCCCACCATCACAGATCAGATACGACTGTGGGAGCTGGAACGAGATCGCCTGACCTTCACTGATGGTGTTCTGTACAATCAGTTCCTGTCTCAGTCTGACTTTGAAATGCTCAGAAACTATGCCAAGGTACGTGTGTGTGTATGTGTTCGAGTGTGCACATTCTGTGTGCATGTGTGTGAGGAGAGAGGCTAGTTATTTATATATCCCACCCCCCCACCCCTAACATCTGGGGTCCTTTAATTTCGTTAAGATTCCACTTTTCAGATACCGCTTTCCAGATTGAATGTGTTACGGTTTTTATTTAGCACAGTTGGTCTTTTCATTTCCTTTGTTGCATACTGAAAAATAAACTTCTGGGCAGAATTTAATACAAGATGTACTCATCTCTCGGTGTGGCGTGGTGGTTAGAATCATGGATGCTAGGCTGGGAGGTTATGGGGTCGATTCCCATCAGTGCCGTTTATTTGTGGGATTTTTCTGCTCTGACTGGCTCCCACTCGGAATGGAGTTTGCTAGGGGCTCAGTTGGGAATAACTGGAACCACAGTTTTGGGGAAAAGGTGCAAAAGTTGAACTGCTTTGAAAGTGGTGGAAAAAAAAAATTAACTAAGGGCGAGCACTCTTGCTGCCTGTCTGGGTATGACGGCAAGGTAAACTCTTTGCTCTCCCAATGTTCTTTTTTTGATTGGGATATGATATGTGGCTAGCATCTGTTTTGACAGGTATGTCGCAAAACTACTTTAGGTAGTAAACCTCCTGTCTCTTTGCTTTGTTTTTATGGTCCTGGTTCCATTTGATTTATGATTTCTAGAAATGTGGGTACATCATTTGCATCCAATTCGTATTCCTTTAATGGAAAGAAAAAGGTCTGATGTCATCAAGTTTGAGCAGTACTGTTAACACCATGCTTGTGTGTCCACAGGAGATGGAGGTGTTGGTGTGGGAATTACCAGAAAAGAGGGTCATGGTTGTTACCAAGGATGGTCACGACGCCGTCAAACGCTTCTGGAAGCGCCAACGTCAGATGTGACCATGACCCGAGCCATTCAGTTCCAACACAACAGTGCACAGAAATCCAAACAGGTACAGGAAAAGCCATCATCAGCAGGTGTGATCATGAGGGGTCAAGGACAGACATATCACCGAGGCCAGGTTAACTTCACCCCCCTTCTGGAGTTCCCCCACCAGTTCTGTTGGACTGGAAAAATGATAATGCTGGGTAAAGATGTCACGAGTGTGTTTGTTCATAGACAGTGGTGAAAACCTCAGAATCTGCTTTTCTGATTTCAATACAGCACACAGAGTAAGAATTACAAGTCCACCAGCCGCCGTGGCGAAGTGGTTAGCGTCGCGGACTCCCGGCTGGGAGGTCGTGGGTTCGAATCCCATCAGAGTCATGTAGGTTTTTCTGCCCCGACCGACTCCTACCCAGAGTTGAGTTTGCTGCGGACTCAGTTGGGAAGACTGGGACCACACAGTCGAGTTTCAACCACTTAATGATGCGTTTCTGAGAGTGTTGCTCAAATTTCCTGACCAACACTGCAGGTTCCTGTATCTCTCCGGCCTGGTTGACGCCGGGATATATTATGAAAGGAAGCGTAGAGTACAGCCCTGTCATGTAGTCTCAGACCGAAATGGAAATCCTTAGCATCATCTTAATCCTCCTCATTCTCATCGCATCAGCATTAAAAAAAAAAAAAAAAAAAAAAAAAAAATTACAAGTCCAGTTGAAAACTGCTGTTCTTGTGTTTGTATGCAGATCAGGGAATCATTTAAACACTTTAGTGTACGTTTCAAGTCTCATGAAACTGACGTGATCTGAGGAATGGGTTTCATGATCTGACAAACTCTTTGCCAACATTGTCAGATTTTGTGGACTAATTTTGTCACCACGGTGTGAGGATGTAAAGTTTCAAAATGGTGGAAGATGGCTCATTCTCAGCATTACTGTAGTTTTAAAGTCATCAGGTTTAAAAGTTAAGATAGTTTCAATATTTGTGCTTATTTGACTGGGGTTAGGGAGCAAGAATTGCACAGGTTGCTGGCTACGAGGGGGATTAGGGAGTATGAATTATACAGATTGCTGGCTACGAGGGGAATTAGGGAGTATGAATTATACAGATTGCCGGTTAAGAGGGGGGTTAGGGAGTATGAATTATACAGGTTGCTGGCTAAGAGGGGGGTTAGGGAGTATGAATTATACAGATTGCTGGCTAAAATACTCTGCCATTGCATTCTGATGCTACTGGTTTTCCCATTAAAGAGATGGTGCTTCTACTTTCTCAACCTCTTTTTTAAATGACCTTTTTAACGATCATTTGTCCGTTTTGTGCATCCTGAATGTGTTATGCGGGGTTGACAAGTGTGCCAGTGAACAAGTATGAATGCAGCATGGATGTAAACTTGATGAAAACCAGCTTGCAGTGGTGTAGCGGAGCATCTGGAGCGAGAGTCATGTGTGCTTGCAAAGAATGAATCTCTCCTCAGTTCTTGACTCGGAGAAAAGGGTGTGTGATGAAAACTGCAGTTGAAGTTGAGTGGCTGGTAATCCATGTACGAACAAAGCAAATTTCAGACAGTGGTGAGAACAGTAGCCCCCGCCATAGGGGATAAACATCTGCTTTCTCATGTGGTTCACAGATGGGGTAACCCACTCTGATCTTGCTTGCACTGGTTACTTTCCTGCCTTCCAGCTGTTGAGCTTTACTGGCCACTTCAAGCTGGATGATTGTAGAGAGGTCAAGGAAGATGCATGCAGTTTGAACAATCACGCCATTATAGGTGATTATAGGTGATATGGGCAAACGGTGAAAAACTTTCACACAACACCGATGTCACCAGAATGGAAACTGAGGTAAACGACAGGTGCTCTTGTGTGTCAAAGATGATGGTAAGTTGGTGTTCATACCTGTCCAGTCTAGAGTATTGTGTTCTAAAGCCTTTTTGTTATTGCTTGTGGATTCTGTACATGAGCAACCATTTTTATCCAGCTTTAAAGTGTAAAGCTTGAAATGTGTGAGAATGTTAGTGGAGCATGAATGTAGGAAGTAATGTGTGTGTTGAGAGAGGATGAATTGTGTACCTGACACATTTTGGGACTGTGGAAAAAATGAAGAACGAATAAAAGAAACTGAACAATGCTGCGTGAGATTTGGGAAGGAAACTTGTATCTTCTGTGCAAATGTGTTAGAGTCTGAGAAAGAAAAAAAACAAACACATTGCTTTAGACATATACAGACCTCATTCAAATTCATTTTGTACGGAAGAGAAAGAAAAACAACATGTAATGCCACTCTCACTGCTGTCAACAAGGGAAACAAATAACTGTTCACACACACACACTATTGTAAATGAGGCAAGTTTTAATAAATACACGTACTGTGCCAGAAAATGTCACATCTTGATCAGAACCAATAACATTTTGACAGTGGTCACACCACATGAGTCGGTTCAACTACAACAGTGAACGGACGCATCAAACAAACCATGCATCCAAACACCTGTGATAACGATGTTGGAAGGTTCCAATGATCACATTTCAAAGCATGTCATGCATCATCAGACTCCTTCAGACTGTTTACACCAACAACAATACAGAAGACAATTCCAAAAAATCTCCCAGCTATTGGTGTGTGCTGATGCCACAGGAACACGACATTCACAGCAGTGAGAGGGGCATGCTTTATCTTAAACATTAATGCAATAACGATGATTGTTTGCCGCTCGAGTGCCTACCCAGACACCAGGCACTTTATGATACATCTCTATTTGAAAATAACTCCATCAACACTTAGTAATTCACAAACATCCAGAGAATTAATGTGCTCTCACTCATTACAAATAGAAACACATTAAGCAGTCCTGTTTTCTTTTTTTTTTTTTCCTCTCTCAGTAGTGCAGCCAGAAGACAGTGCCCATCATTTTTTTTCATAACTGTTGAGCAGTCCCACAGCTCCCCATTCACACAGTTTGGCATACAAAGGTGACCTTTGAGGAGTGCTGTATTCATTATTCATGATAGAAGAGAAGTCTCCACCTATTCAACAAACAGTGCGTAATGTCATACAATGACCAAATGCATATTCATAAATGCAAAATTCCACGATCACAGTTGCTCTCTGTTACACATGTGAAATGACTTTGATGCAGCATCATGCACACATCCGCACTATTTCTAGCGCAAGTTTTGTTGTCTTGTACACTGTCTGAATCAAGTTGGCCTTTTTAAAAAAAAAATCATCCACTCAAATTAAAAATAAACTGTTCAAATGAACATATATATGATTCATTGAACACATCTGATCACATGCTCTTTGTGTATCCACAAATGCCTCAACTGAATCGTAATTCATGAAAGTGAGCAACAATCTTTCCATGCATCAAGGTCAAGGCTGTTAATAAAAATCTTTCAGAAGGAACAGAACTCGCATCCCTCGTCCACATCTTAGTGTTACATTCCACAAAAAATGAAGTGGAGATGAAAATCAATCAATCAATCACCCGATTCTGCAAACATGCAGGACCTTGACTGCAATAACTTATTTGAAATGGATCAAATTGTTACCGGACGTGATATCTTGTACATGATGAAAATGACTATAGCTGAATGGTATTTCTGGT
>JADBJO010003321.1:210000-222500 GCA_016801955.1 Conus betulinus | reverse complement strand
TCGAAACTGGATGAATATACGTGATTGCTTGTTCATTTTCGTTGTACCGAGTGCTGTGTATCTTGCCTGAAGAAGACCCTAAGAGGTCGAAACACATCGTGTTTTGTCTTGCGATTTGGTATCAACGTTTTAGGGTCGGACCTTTATCAAAAATTTTTAAAATTTGGGGATTCCTAGTTCTCAGAAAAAAAAACCACTGTTTTCCACAACCTCCACCCTTCTCTGTCTCCCCTCCTCCTTCCAATCTCCAACATAGACAAACCAACAGAAAACAAAAAACAAAACCATAACAAAAAAAACAAAAAACCCACACACATACACAAACAATTTTTAAAAATGCTCGTCAAATGAGATGAGATTCATGGAAGATGGTCAGAAAGGAAAGAACAGACACTTCACACAAAACCTTCAAACCCAAAACTAGGATTACAATGCCAAGTGTGAAGCACAGAGGTACAGTGATGGTGCAAGACAAATGCACACAATAAATCACCAGCCTATGAATATCAGTCATGATCATGAACACTTACATAACAGATAGTACTCACAGCCAGACACAAGCATCAATGCCTGGATGAAGTCGAGAAATCCTTAAAGACTGGTATTCAAGAAGCAGTAGTCCCTTTCACTGGAGGTAAAAAAAAATTGCAGCTGATGTTCCAGTTAAAACAGGTTTGAGGACAGCAAAAAATAGGAATCTTACAACTGGACTCGCGATCTGACAGGTAAAAATATGGGGTCTTGGGGGAACATAAGGAGATGTGGGCAGGAAGGGTTGGGAAGCGGGATGTCAGGATTTCACGATTCTCATTCTACATCTGCACAATAATATACCCCTACTCGAAAACCGGTGGTTTCCTCCGTGATGGCAATGCATACAGTTAGTCACTGCTCTAGCTTGGGAAGATACAGGCATAGATGTGAATTCTTGTGTTAGCAGGAAAGCCTTGCTAAGGACTGTCAGATCTGCTTTAGAGTACTTCCCTACAACACTTTTTTTTTTTTTTCTTAAATCCCCCTTCAACCACTGACACCCACTGACTTTAACTTGAACAATAAGAAGTACTAGTAAAATATAAACTCCTGTTTCACACACTTGACTGTTGCTATGTTCTCCTTTCAAAGTTCTAGGTATGACCCATGCAGACCTAGAAGTGACAAGGTCAAAATGCACACAACACATAGACAAAAAAAAAAAAAAAAAACCCCCACTGCCTGAGCTTCATCTATAATGAAAGAAGAGAAAAAGTGTCCTGATATTGATGGAGTTGATTATCACACAGTACATGGATCTCTGTCAGAAACAAATCAAACTGACCAAAACATTGTGAGACATGCTGTGCCATCAGACTAACAGATACACGATGTAGCTGTATACTAAGTGAATGTGTTTCGATATAAAACAAAACGACCTTGTCAGATTAGCAACAAAAGAGGCAGAGGGCAAATTCTGGCAGTCTAAAGTAACTCCCTGCAATACAATGTTGGGTAATGTAGCCCAAATCTGACAGGTTAAAGCTAAAGGTTACATTAAAGCCCGTAGCTCGACAGCTGCCTGGACAGTGAGCTGTCACAGATTCAAGGTTTCTGGGGCAACAGCCCATCCCTCTCCTTCCTCTACATTTAACTGTCCCTGAATCAGATTCTCATGTACTGCTGGCTGGACCTGAGAGGGTTTTCAAGCTGAAACACATCAGACCATGCCAGTGGTCCGAACTCAAGACTGTGATCTCTGCTGGCAGATGCTCTGATCATTTGACATGGGGGCTTCTAAATCCAACAGGTATACTGACAAAACAGCTGTCAAAGTTTCATTAATGATGGCGAGAAAAAGGTGAATCATTTGAACTGGCACAGTTAATTATCACAGATACACATGCAACCCATTCACACACTACCTTCCCCTCACAAACACGCACAGCATCCCTATGGACAAATGTACACATCCCACACCTCTGAAGTTTTACCTGAAAAAGAGGTCTTGACTTTTCAGGATGAAAACTCCATACTGACACAGAGGTTCAGGCAGACGACAATCGCTTCCAATCCACACATTCTCATGTTGTGATAAGGCATGAACATAAACGCTCTACTCTGTACACTATAAAACCCTTATTAAGCATATTAGCTTTTGTCCATATGCATTTCATCACAACTTGCACACTGACAGTTTACATCGAGGGAGCATGCTTGGTCCAAACTAATGGCCTGACAAGGAGTCACAGCCTGTGGCATGTATCACTATCAGATATGACATGACATCCAACTCCATCACAGCATGATTCCTTAGGGCAAAGCCTTGTCCTATGGAATACTACTGTGTCTTCGTCAGACTGCTGAAATCAAGGCTTCAGGCGTCCACACAAGCACCCCCAGTCGCTGTTCTCACTGTCCATGGCATGAAACACTGGAAAGACGGGAGAAGTCAGGGCAGTCAGCAGCTCCCTCTGACGTCAAGCAAGAATGAACATCACCACAAAGGTGAGGTGAAAAAACTTACACCCTTAGTGCAGGTCAGAGCTGTGGTCATTTACGCCGTTCAAACAGGAATTTTGACCACTGAGATGCGGGGCACTGCCTAATTAGTTACAATTTCCAATCTGTGCGACTGTCCAAGGTGTGTCGATACAATAAACTCCAGGCTGGACAATCCTAGAATCACAGAGGTATGTCATTATACACATTCACACTTGGTAACACATCTTTCCTTCCACTCACTGGTAAAAGTCTTGCACACACAGACGTGCAAGTTCATGCAGATATCGAGCAGGTATATACAGCTAAAGCTGGTGTCCATATGATACGCTACACATGTGGCAAAGGGGACAGTTACCTGGCAGGCGGTCAACCTTCTGTCATTACACATACATACCCTGAGGACAAAATGGAGATTTCAAAAATTTATGTGTATGCATACACTGTGCATGCATGCGAGTGCCTGCACAAGTGCGTCCGTGCTTACATATGATCTTCAATAGGGATACCTATTCCCTGCATACTTGCGCTGATATACATGCTCACATACATGCATACTTATTCAAGATCTTGAATATGTAATCATATGCGCATGATTTTGTCATGATTTAACCCCCACCTCCACTTGACTGATTTGCACATGTCCATCTCTCGTCTGTGAACCTTGTCATTACATTTATCATTATCTGTCACATTTTTGTCTTGTAAGTGACTATATTCATACTGTTGGTTTTTCTTGGTTTTGTTCTATCTTCAACGCGCTACTTCACTATTACTCTAGTCTTCACTGACTAAGCTGTCAAAATAAACAACACACCAACTGAGTTGAGACTCAACACAAGAGAGGCTGGTGAGAACATCTCTCACCAAACTGTGAGAACATCACTCATCAAATGATGAAAGCAGCTTTTAAACATCTTTTAACATCCTTCACAGCCAGACTTACAAGGGATGGCCTACCCGACAAGTCTTGATCACAGGTCAGTGAAGACTAGAGTAATAGTGAAGTAGCGCGTTGAAGATAGAACAAAACCAAGAAAATGAGATGCAGTAATTTCTTCACGGCCAAAGTCGTCATACTATCAAAATGTTGGTGTTTCTCCTCCCTGCCTACCAGAACAGAAACCACAGAGGTCCATGTCCTCCACCGTCCCTGCCCCATCACTATGTCTCTGGCCAGGTAACCACATGTACTTTGTACTTCTCTGATGCTCTGCATGACGAAGGAGGCAGCATGCATGGTCAGGAAGGGAACAAACAGCCTGAGGGGGAAACGGTGCCGCTGTGTGAGGTACGAAGAGGCCAAAGGGTTGGGCGAGGTAGGGGAGGGAGGAGGGCGGGGTGCAGCCATTCACACCACTTCAAGGATCTTGACAGTGCCCTGGCTGTTGGCAGCCACCACCACTTTGGATCCCTGCAGCAAAACACCAGAAGACTATTTCACTCTCACTGTTACTGTGACAGATACCATCAACAACACAGGCAACACATATCAACATCATCTTTGCAGCACGGCAACACACTGTGGCGTTATTGCCACTGTTTCTGATGTTGTCAACATGGGGCAGTGCGTTCAATCACCTTTGTAACACGTTACACTCATTGTCACAGTCACTGATGATGTCATCACAGGCAATACAGATGGCCGTAACTGTCATCTATTGACACTTGACACTACGTTACTCACTTTCACAGTCACTGATGTTATCACAGGCAATACAGATAGCCATAACTGTCATCTGTTAACACTTGACACTATGTTACACTCACTGTCACAGTCACTGATGTCATCATAAGCAATAATAATGGCCATAACTGTCATCTGTTAACACTTGACACTATGTTACACTCACTGTCACAGTCACTGATGTCATCACAAGCAATACAGATAGCCATAACTGTCATCTGTTAACACTTGACACTATGTTGCACTCACTGTCACAGTCACTGATGTTGTCATCACAGGCAATACAGTTTCAGTTTCATCCAGGGGGCGTGTCACTGCATGCAGACTAGTGCATATACGCTACACCACATCCGCCAAGTTTTGAGACCACACCACGCATGATTTTAAGCTGATGGATAAATGAATTAATAACCAAGATAAGAGAACTGCAGAAAGTCTCACGGCTACGACTTAACAGATGTCTGACCTATGCATTAGCCTCATGCGCTGGTCAGACCTGAGTATCTACCTAGGATTGGTTGTCTTTTTTTTTTTTTTTTTTTTTTTTGTATGTGTTTTGTGTAGTAAATGTACACATGTGTGAGTATGGATGTGTGGGTACGAGCCCATGTGTGTGGGTGTGTGCACGCGTGCACACTTGTATGTGTATGTGTGCATGCTTGTGTGTGTTTGTGTGCATGCACGTTGTGTGTGTGTGTGTGTGTGTGTGTGTGTGTGTGTGTGTGTGTGTGTGTGTGCGCGCGCATGTGTGCCTGCATGTGTGTGCATGTGTGTGTGCGTGTGCAGAAGTGCGTGTGCATGTGTGTGTGTAATTTGTGGGTTTGGGTGAGCACACACACGTATCTGCATACATATGTGTACACATACGTGTGTATATGTGTGTGTCTTTGTATGTGGGCGTGTACGCATGTGCGTGTGTGTGTATGCATTTGTGCGTTCATGTGTATGTGTGTATGTGAGCACGTTTGTGGGTGTGGACATGCACATGCATGCATGTGTATATGTGTGCGTGTGTGCGCAGAAGCTAGCGGACGAATGCACACAATGTGTGTGTGTGTGTGTGTGTGTGTGTGTGTGTGTGTGTGTGTGTGTGTGTGTGTGTGTGTGTGTGTGTGTGTGTGTGTGTGTGAGTGTGTGTGTGTGTGTGCGCGCGCGCAAGCGCATGTGCATATGCACGCTTATGTATGTGTGTGTGTGTGTGTGTGTGTGTGTGTGTGTGTGTGAGAATGGACTTAGGATCGAGAATAAGAACAAGACCATCAAATACAACACATACGTGCACACGCACATACGTGTGCGTACAAACACACACACACACATAACAATATGAACAACAACACAGGCAATACAGATGGCCATCACTGTCATCTCTGTAACGCCCCTGACACTGTGTGACGGTCACTGCCACTGTCACTGTTACTAATGTCATCAAACACAGCAAAAACCTCTAATCATCATTATCATCTCTGCAACACCCATGGCACTGCGACTGTCACTGTTACTAATGTCATCAAACACAGCAAAATACCTCTAATCATCATTATCATCTCTGCAACACCATGACACTGCCACTGTCACTGGCACTGTCAATGTCACTGATGTTCTGAATACAGAAAAACCCCTCTGATCATCATCATCATCATCATCATCAATACTGCAACACCACGACACTGTGAAGGTCACTGCCACTGTCAATGTTACTGATGTTTTCAACACATAAACCCCTCTGATCATCATCATCATGTCTGTCACTTCATGACACTGTCAGACTACCACTAACATCACTGTGCTGTTATGGATGTCAACACAGGCAACCTTTTCCTCACCCCACCTCACAGTCATAAAGTAAATAAGTAACGACAGAGTAACACACAGAAGACAGCCAAAGACAAGCAGATGGAAGGGGGAAAAAAGAGAGAGACAGAGAATGGGACAGAACCAAAGTGAAATGCAATGTGTAATTATGTTCGGTAAAATCTCCACGAACAACAAGGAAAAGATTGCTCACCGGCTTCCAGGTCACAGCACTGACAAATTCATTAGAGTCATCCTCCTTCCTCTCCTTCTCCTGAAATGACCATACACACAGCAGCTATGAGACTGTGCTCTTTACTGGTATCCAGACCCCCTGTTCCCTAAAGCCATTTCAATGGCCATAAATTACCGGCTGAAATGAAGACAAAAGTTGGTTCTATCTTCTGCTCAATGGAAAGGCCATCCACAGTGACAACAACACTAAAGGCTCTATTCTAAATATAAAATACATCATTTCAATTTTCTTTCGGCATCTAAAGCAGTCCCAAATGGAGATATGTCCTCAACTGCAACAAAAATTCAAGGGTCACTTTCTCCTAAGAAACTCTTTTTATCCATTACTTTTCTTTGATTCTGTTTCTTTTTTTTTTTAAGTCTGAGAACTGGGACACCCATCAGCAATCAAAATGTATGGAATATTCCAGAAACAACAATTTCTTGCAATTTTTTCAAACCGTTTTAGTCTGACTTCTATGCATGTCATCAGATAAACGTCAGGGGGCTGACTTTTACACAAATTCTAGAGCAACAAATAAACCTGTCCAGGTGCTATGATATGATCTGCTTGTAACAGAGCTATACAACTGTAGAGTAACGCTAACAAAAGATTATGAGCGAAGCACTCAAACCTGACACTGCACAAAAAAGCAAAATTAAAGCACCAAAAACACATTTTCAAAATGTACAGAACACACATACTGTCTTCATTTATGAGCACATAAAGCAAGCACAAACATACATACGTGCATACATATCACCTTTGCCAAAAAAGGTCTGTTTTCATCTGCATCTCTTGGCATGTCTGTCTGTCAGAAAGACTGCATAAAAACTGCTGTACTGATTCCAATGCAACCAGGTGGAAAGACAGACCGTGACCCAAGGATGAGTCCTTCAATGTCAGTGTCAATCCATGGTGTGGATCTGGATCAAAGCGTAGATCCAAGATCTATCTGATCATGGTGGAGGTCTGCACTTACCCAAATGCCCTTCTCGTTTTACAGCGGGACTTTTACTGCATAATTGACGTTTAAAATGGCACTATGTCAGAGCTTCCACACTGTCCACAACACACTAAAGAAAACATTCAAACAAAGACCTATCAGGACAAGTTGACAAGTCAAAGACAGTTTTAACAAGAAAAATGCTTGGAAGAGTGTTGGCCTCTGGCACATGAATTTCTGCCAGGGGAAATGATAAAAGGTAAAGCTTGAAAGAGTTATTCTCCTTGTCCTTTTTTGTTAACAGGCTATGAAATATACAACCTTTGGAAAATGACATCACTACAAAATTGTATATATTCTATGAAATGTATATCCTTTATTTCAAATTGTACATGTTAAGTAGAAAATTTGTAATAATTCTGTTGAATGGATCCAGGATGTCCCTTCAGAACAGCACTAAAATTTAATGATTCGGCCCAGGGCCACTGATTCTCTTTCTACCAAGTTCGTTATTTCTATACAAAACTGCTGACAAACATAACTGGACAAAAACAATGAATGAATTTCACAAGGGCATCCGGTGAAACAACACCAAACAAAATATGACAGAAAAAACTAGTGTTCTTACACAAACATAGTTGCCACAATATCAAGTCCAGTGCGTGCTTTCATTCAGTGGTATGTGATGATTAGATGTCCCCTCAGCATGACAAAAGGCTAATCTTGGCACATCTAAGTCTTCTGTCAAAAACAGTATGAACAATCATCTTGCTATTGTAGTGCAACACCAACATTACAAGCTGTGGCTAGAGGGTCCTGAGTTCAAAATCCTATCGAATCCCCCAGCTGGATCCTAGCAAGGGCTGTTGAGTGTGTTGCATACTCAAATCTGAATGCAAGCGCATGGTTGAGAGTTTCATTCATGTAATGATCGTATCTATGACAGTATGGCTCAAACTTCTTGCCCAAACTGCAGATGTCTGTATCTGCACATGTCTACATGTTTTACACTAACATACATTAACTCTCTTGACAAGCAAGCGCCTGCTAGTGCCCGATCGGAAATCACACTGCCAAAAGGCTGAGTGCCTGCCAGCACCCGGTAAAACACATGGCAACAATGGGCACCACCCATGTTTCTGGTAGAAAAGGAAGTCTCTCGAGAACATGACTTTCGTTTTCCTTTCACAATCCACTTCTGTTTGCAACAAACTGCAACTCAATGCATGCCATAGTTACTGAGTTATGACTTCTTAAAGTTTTGTGTCAAAAGTGCTGTTTTTCACCATGGCTAACCTTGATTTCTGGCATTCTATCATGGGATTTAGTGATGAAGATGAGTTGATTTGTAGGATTTACGTCATAAGACGTAGTGAAAGTGCAGGGTAATGAAGCTAAGAGTGACCTAGATTTCGACTGGGATGACGTTATAGATATGATGAACAACAATTCATAAGAAAGTTCTGAAGAAGATTTTTTTCTCCTGAATAAATGGCTCATGTGCCATTCTTCAAACTTATCATATAGCAACATATACATTCGTAGGAATTTTTAAAAATCATTTTCATTTCATTATTTCCTTTCCTCTCTTTTAAATCAATTTTTAAATTGGGTAACCATGTTCAAATTACAGAGTTACTTCTGTTGCCATAGGTTTTCTGCATAAGTAAGCACAGGTAAATATATCCAGAAGAGGGTTAAGAAAGAAAGTGAGAAACAAAACCCTGTCATACAGTCTCAGACCAGAACGGACCTCCACTGTATCCACTGCACTCTCACTGATCATCATAAAACTGTCTTCAAATCTATGGCCCTTTACACTCCATTCTTGTGGTGACCTCCGTTTCAATTCCTTTTCTCATATATGTCTGCTTGCGATGAGTTTGTGGAAAAAGTCTAGTGTTAACAAGTTCATGAGAGCTGCAGGTGGATGACTATAACAGCACACTCCTTCTGGAGGGGGCTGACCATACAGGGAGAAGGTCTCCTGCATGTGTAGCATCCGGACAAGCAATAGTGACTGCAATGGAAGTCACTCCGAGGCAGCCCAGCATCTTCTCTGGTGGGTTACCTCAAGGCAAGATGACACCGATACCTCTGAGTCAGGCATGCCTACCCCAAAATTGCTTTCAGGGACAATACAGACAGAAATCAGGGACAAATCTGTAAAATCAGGGACAGAACAGTGTCAAGATAGAAACACGTCTTGCAGAAGGCAAACGAAACTCCTTTCCTCCCTTGTTGTAGGCAAGGCCACTTTTCCCAGAATTCTTTTTTGAAGACACAACCTCGCTTCACAGTCGTTTTCTTTCTTCTTTTCACTCCTTTCTGACCCATCCGACAAGTCAGAATCTGACTTTGTGTCGACATCATGTCTCCTCTTCGACGCCATGTTTTGACTTGAAAGTCAAAGCAAGGTTTTCAGGTGTTTTTTTTTTTTTTCGCGCGCGCATGTGTATTACGTCTACTCACTCTAGCAGACGATATTCTTGGCTCAGTTCTGTGCAGCACGATAAGAACGGCTTTTTAACTCCCAATTTTTTTTTTTCTGGGACTCCCGATTTTTTTTTTCTCCGGGACGCATTTTGCAAATCCAGGATTTCTGGGGCAGTGGCTTCTAAAATCAACTTTCTTGGAAAAATCCTGGATAATCAGGGACGGCAGGCATGCCTGCTGTGTGCATGACTGATAATGCTGGAACTGTGAAATACGGGCAATGCTGAGAACGAATGAAGAAAGAGGGAGGATCACACGCTACTCACCAAAACACTGCGCACAGTGTCAAACTTGTAGGTGATGATATGTTTGGGTAGTCCTTTGTAGTACATGTACAGCGAGTTGTTTTCACTCCCTGTCAAAAAAAAATTTATGTGTTTATTTTTTCATGTGATAACACAAATGACCAATTGTAGGCTCTAAATGTACAAATTCATATACTTTTTTTTCTAAGTGTAAGATATATGTACTTATATGAGTTCAGCCATAACTGCACAATGGCCAAACCACTGATGAATACACACACACACACAATCTCACTCACTCCCCTCAACAGCAGCAAAAAAAGTTACAAGTATCACAAAACCAGACAACTGCACAAATCAAAACAAAGACATGTTCAAAGCAAAACAAATGCACACTCTCAGTCACAAAAAACACAAAACAGCCACACACACACACACACTGTTGAAACAAATGACACATACATATGCTCAGACATATGCTGACATCAAGACAGCTTTGCAAACAAATGCAGCTAAAAAGATAGCACAGATTCTGACAAACACAAAATCCAAACTCGTTACAATTCTGACAACTGCTACTCTGAAGCTACAAAAATATGTTTGCCTGATACAACAAAAAAACCTGAACTAATGCTAGGCGCATGCTACAAAACTAGGCTTACTACAAATGTAGATATTACAAACCTGGGCAAATGTTTCGTACATAGATTGATGCTACAATCCTGTGCTACAAACATATATCAATGTGAATGCTACAAATTTAAATGACTGCTGCAGACCAAGACTAGCTCTACAAAGCTATATTGGCCTACAAAATCAGACCAGTACTGGAAACATGGATTCATGCTTCAATTTCAGACCAGTGCTACCATTTCAGCCCAGCTCTTCAGACCGATATAGGTGCCACAAACTCAAGACCAGCACTACACACTTAGACCAGCTCTACACAAACCCATATTGGAGCATTCAGTTCAGACAAGTGCTACAAACCTACACCAATGCAACAAACCTTAGACAGGTAACTAAACTGCCTCACAAACAGGCACACAAAAAAGCAAGAAGAGCAGTCATGATAGGTGATGAACACAGCTCTGTGGCACATCCCGCTCACTCACCGCAGAGGATGTAGTCCCCGTCGGTGGTCAGACCCACAAAGTTTTTCTCGTTGGCATGTCCAGTGAAGGTGTTGATGGCATTGGGACGGCTCAGGTTCCACAGCTTCAGCTGACTGTCTGTCTTGACCTGTCAATGTAGAGTATGGTACATGGGTTAACACTGGTGCGTTTGATCAAGAATACACAGTAGTATATGGTACAATGGTTATCACACTGGTGTGTTAGGTCAAGAACACACACAAACACTGAGTCATGAACAGACATGAAAACTGAAGTATGGTCACAACAGACACACACACAAGGGCACTGCATTACTTAAGGTGGAGCCCATCCTCTCTTTCAGCCAAGACATAAAAATCCAATACCATGACTGGTACACAGCAACTATCGTCAACAATATAGCCGAGTGTTCTTCCCGTTGATTACAGGCCTCTCACAAATATATAACAGCTATTCATATTCACATTTGCCTGCCCACTGTACATCAACAACAAAATTCAATGAAAAATTAATCAGAACAAAAGCCACACAATTTTGTTTCCAAACCAAAAACCAGCAAATACAAATCCTGCAAGTGTACGCTTGCAAATGCCTTGTATGCAGACAAGTGAATGTTGACAAAGTTAAGTGCATACCCCAACAGACATCTGAATTCCATGTAATATGAATGGACTGACAGCTTCACACAGCATCCTACAGCTACCATAAATATGGCAAACCTGGAAAGTAAATTTCACTCCCTTCAATTTTGGGTTCAATGTATTCTACTGTACATCAAACACACAACCACGTGCGACACACACACACACACACACTATGACCTGAAAAGAAGCACAAAAGCAAAGGGACTCACGCAGACACCACCTCCTGACTGGAGAGGACTTGACATAGGACACTGCTTTCTTGTGACCCCGGAACACACTGACCGCCTGCCGTCTGTCGCAGGTCATAGTAGTGCACACAATGGTCTGCAGACACACACACACACACACACACACACACAAAAAACCCACACTCTTCACAGTCCTGCTGCACTGTTGTAGTGTCTATGTTTCCCAGTTTTCTGGAATGTAAGGACACAGGAACCTCTAAATCACTGGCCCCTGAAAGCCTTAAAATCTGGGCCTTTAAAAGAAGAGGGTCTTTGACTGCAGGTAAATCTAAGTGACAATGAGAAAAACATTCTATAAAAAAAATGGTCTCAGGAGGGAGTGAGCCTTTATTGGGATTTTAATCCAGAAGAAACAGTTACTGAATGGTAAATCCAGCAGACAGACACAAAAACAAAATAAACCTGATAAACAAGTCTTTACAGATAGTTCCAGCTGACAGTTCTTCATACTACTGCTGGTATGCTTTTTCAGGTGTACCTCTCTGTGCATGTTGTATACCCAAAACAATTGCCTGTGATCAGAGGCATGTTCTTGGTGAAAAACACTGAGTGTTCAAATCCTGACCCACACTTTTCGGCCGTTTTGTCTACACCAAGAACAGTGCAGCCAGCTGC